>MU182348.1:385373-405566 GCA_016904865.1 Pissodes strobi
GCGGTCTTCACAAAGTCAGGTCTGTCCTCTGTTATACATGGTTTTAGGAATTAAATAGATGAAAAATCAAATTCCTTTTTGTTGTCATTTAGAAACAATCGAACATTAAATCTTGTATGCGCAAATAAACTGAGCTTAAATTGCTAGTTTAAGCTTTAATTCGTATTTCTGGATTTCTGAACAGATAGGTATTTTAGAAGTTGAACATAATAAATAGTGGCAATTTGGTGCAACTATAAAGATGAACTGGCAAGAACCAATGAACCAAATTGCTACGCAAAGGGTATTTATTTATATGCTGGCTGCGTAAGTTCAAAGGCAGTGCGCTAAATATAGCAGCTGAAGTAAGCCGTGGCCGAAAGCGCTTTCTTCCGCATAGCGCAATATTGCGATGGCACGACCGACGGAGTTTCGTTTCGACAATAATAATTCAGGAGATACGGCAGCAGCACTGCATCGCCGCCGTCTGGATCCGTTCCACAAGTCTGGCACGCGAGACGACCTTTCCAGCGTTGCCAGATATATTGGTGGCTGAGCATGCAGATTTGATCACATTAGTTACTTTTATACGTCATAAGTGAATACACGGAATTATAGAAAGTACCTTGTGGTACTTCATACGAATTGGACGTATTTTGATGACGTCAGAAGTACTTTTTTGATGCAACAATGTTCATGAAGAATTATTTATTTTTATTTATTATGTCATATAATATTAAAATAAATAATTATTTAAGAAGATTAAGAAAATTACACAATAAATATGGATGGAACACGAAACAAAAGAGGAAGTATGCTTATATATAGACTACATGGAAGCAAACCGACTCTAATGCGGCGGTTAGCTGACCACCACCTTTTATCGGCCACTTTTCCAATGAACTCAAGTAATAAGAAATTAATTCAAATCTAAGTGGAGAGACCTCTAGCTCCGTTTTTGGGAAGCTTTCACAGTTCTTTGGACAAATCAGATTTTAGAGCCAACTGACAGCTGACTTTTATGTTCCCGCTCAAATCATCAGTCAGAACCGAGAACTGTTAGCGTCCGTGTTTCTCTGTGAAAATTGTAGTGAATCGGTTGGCAGAAAATAGTAAGTATCAGGGTCGACTCCAGGAGTTTCGCCGCCATCGCCACGTGCAAAAGTAAATTCTGCCACCCGGTATTTCTACGGGGCTCTGAAAATTCAACAATATCAAATAAATAAAATATCCTCACATCATCATTCTAAACAAAACAAAAATACCTATGTTCTAAATCAAAAATCGTCATTTAAAATAATAATTGTGTTAAAACTTAATAAAAGTGCCTTCTAGCTTTTTGTTAAGCAAAAGTTTTAGCCAAATTAGAAACATCTAATTTAAAACCTATATCGTGCTCAATGGAAATGGTACCAAATCCTTCTAATAAGATCTTTCTTGCAACATTGTCGATCGTAAAAAGGTTTTGATCTTGGTTTTGATGAATTTGAGTTTTGGAAAACTTCTTTCGCCACTTGCTACATCTACCAGAGAGAAGCGACACCGGCATTAAATCCTTTGGGTACAAATTTATTCCGTTGCGCAAGACGTAAACACAACCACGTATACTGAGAAAACTGTATTCCATGCACAACATGAAGTTAGGACCTAAGACTACTAATTTTATCTAATGTTAGGACAACGTGGTCAAATGTACTTATTAACATGGAGCTTAACAAAGGATATTTCAAATTAAGTTTAGAAATGAAATAAAAGAAAACAATTAAAATGAAATAAACTAAAAATTATATTTTAATATAACTAAAGACATTATATATGAGAAAGTATTTTTAGTTTCCTTTCAGTATGTTTGTCGACTTTATTAATTTTTAAATCTCTATTTGTGTACTTAATGCAATAAAATATTTTCATTCTTACGAACAGTGTTTTTATAAAATTTATTTCGAATAAGGATGAGAAAAGCTTGCATTACACATTAAATTAAATATGGTTTTAGAAACTGCTTTTCAAGCCGAAATTTTTTAAAAATTGTCGTTGAATATGCTTTCTAGTTGAAATATAAATTGAATAAAATCTTGTGGAGGAGATTGCATGCCTCCATAATAGTTATTTTTGTTACAAGTACCTAAAATGGAGTTTTTCAGGACGAAACATTGCTGTTTCCAAAATTTAATTTTCATTTATACGCTTTTTGCAATTCTTCAGAACGCCTAAATTTGCAAATTTACCATAATTTTTGTAATCATAATGTACGACAAAGTTAGCTTAGAATTTGATATCGTAGCAACTATTTGACAATTTTGTCATGTCATTCGAAATTTGACATTTAGACATATTCAGGAATTTTGGAATAGTCCGTAAAAGTTGCCATGACGACTTTTAGGGACTAGGCCTAAAAAGAAGCATTTTACTTTACGGACTAAAATGAGTCCGTAAAATAGCTATTTTTGGGAGCGTATGACAAAAATGATTTTATCTGTAGTGAATGCTTTAAAATCAGTTAACAAATTATTAATATTAAGTTCTTGACATTGCTTGCCAAAACTTTTGCAAATGTCACAATTGTGAACTTGCAAAGATTTTCTTAAAATACATCCACGCACAAAAAAAAATTCTTGTGTATAGGAATTGTCGGGAAGTTCTAGAGCTTTGTGAGACTCTTCCTGAACAGATAATTCTATTATATTTGTACTATTAATTATTTCCACTTTGTTGTCTTATACAACCAAAAAATTTTTCCAAACAATCGGTATTAATTCTTCTGGTCTTCAGATAAATAACATCTAATTTTTAATTTTCTCCCACAATTTTATAACACTATTTATTGTTATTATCCAGCATTTACGAAAAATTGACAGTCTTGGTAATATTTTTATTATGACTATCAAATATTTCAAGGTCATTTAAATATTCAAGTGCCTTTTTAAAAAAAACCATTTGAAAATCTGACCCATCAATGAATTGGCTGGGATGTTTCAAAGAAATAGAGTTTAAAATGTCAAAAACACTATTAAAGAGCAATAGCTTCGATTGTCCCAATAGCATCCGGTGGAAGCGCACTTAAATTTAGGTAGGTGTTCATACCAAATACTATAATATACAGAGTAACTTAGTACTTGTGCAACCAAGCTTACACGCGTTTTTTCAAAATTATTTGGATTAATATGCGAATTGGTAAGTTTAGGTGCACTTCTGTAAAATTGATTTTTATCTTGCTCGTAATAGTATATTATGATATAAGTGAATAAGACGGCTTTTAAAGCACGCGCGACATATTTCAAAACACGACGTGCAGCAGAGTGTTTTGTAAGTCGCAAGGGCTTTAAAGGCCTCTTATACACGTATAGCATACGCTATTTTTTTATTACAAATGCATCATGATCTCAAATATGTTTTAAATATTAAACTTAAGGGATATATTGACGAATATATTAATCTGTCACATTTGACATGATCAAATGTTTCTATAGCAACCTTTAAAAAAGTAGGCGCATCATAAACATCATTTTAAGCACTCTGCAGCGTGTGATATCCGTTGATTATGATGCATGCGTAATAAAAAAGTGTTTTATAAAAAACCAAGATGTTTTCTTGCCTTTAAAGATTTATTTAACAAATTATTCCTTGTAGCTTTAATCAAGTGACGTGGGTCAAAAATATAGCTTTTGATCGACCATTTCAAATTCATATTTTGTCGTGTTGACGCCTAGGAATTTAGTAATTTTACAAAAATTTCCACCCATGTCACTAGATATGCCTTCGGCAAACAGACCAATTTCAGACAATTTTAACACATTTTTTCAGAATACATATAAGCTTTTCAGCTTCGAGTTGAGAACCCACAAAAAAAGCCATTGGTTGTTTCCAAATTACTAATGCATTTTTTTGATATAAAGGACTTATTTTCTTCTCCAATGTCTTCATAGCCAATTATTTAATCTTTCCCTATGTCAAAAAATAAGTTTGACTTTAATGACATTTCATCTACAGACAATGCTTGTCTTGCTTAAACATCGCTTTTGCTTTTATTTCAAGAGATTTATATATCACTTCATTTTCTAAGCCTGCTTTACATCCTAATCTTCCGGTGAGCCTTGGTAAACTTCTTTCTGTTGGCAAAGTTAGTATTTTACTCAAATATACATATGCCAGAAGCCTTAAGCTTCGAATTCTTAGAATCCGTTTGTAACCGTTTATAAATCGGATCCGTTCAGCTAATTAATTAGAACATAGATTTAAACAATATTGCAAAATAAAGGCCTGGTTTCTCTGACCAGATCGGCCCGCTGAAATATCTCCGGCCGATCTGGTCTGAGAAACCAGGTCTTTACTTTGCAATATTGTTTAAATATATGATGTTTTAATTAATTAGCCGAACGGATCCGATTTATAAACGGATACAAACGGATTCTTAAGAATGCGAAGCTTTAGAAAATAAAGAGTCAAAGCAAATTGTTTTAATTCGAGAATATCTTGAATTTGGATTTTTGCCTTTGAAAACCAGGTAAGTTTTAATTACTACTTAAGAAAATATCACACATTTTAATGAAATCTTCAAGTTTGACTTCTTTCATTGAATCATATTTAATATATATTTTTGTAAGTTATGAATCTTAGCTCTTAATTTTTGTTTTCGCGGAATGTGACAGCTTAAGGAAGAATCTGTTTGGGTGTAGCTTGTGCTTGGAGATGAATGTAAACCCTCTTGGGATGAACATGGTCTTCTAGGAGAAACCAAGGGAGAGACCGTGGGGTTAACAACACGCCAGGTACTTTCTGAAAAAATCGTACTATATTAATATTAGAAAGACAAATACTCCTTCACCTGTTTTGGATAAACAACCGCGATCTGCACAATAATATCCAGACATTTGTTCAATCTCAAAAACTTTTAATATGCATACTGTATAACTCAATATTTTTATAAAATAAAAAAAAAACAAAATAAATAGTCTCCAACCAAACAATCCTCTTTTCGTGACAACCAGCTGCGCGAACACGATTTTTGCCGATCTGTCGCTTCTCTCCGGTAGCTGCTCTGCTACTGTAATGGGTAGGGTCATAGAATTCTTAGTGATGTTACAACATTTGGAGCCATATTCAATTTTAATACAAAATTAAGTACACTTAATACCGATTGTTTTCTCCATTCCATGAATATACAGATTGCTATCTGCTGTTAAGTAAAGTTGTAAGTCTTTGCAATGAGCATATTTTTAATACTATAAATATCATATAGTTAAAATTCGAACGATATTCCATTAATTTTTTGGAATCTTTCCTCCATTAAATTGGGGGGAACGTCGGTATTGGTTCGGCACGGCCTTCGTATTTAACGTTTATTCGACAGAACGGCATCGGCATCTCAAAATTGGCATGAATTTCCAATTCTAGTGATAAAATAAATTGTATTAATTCTATGTGTATTAATAATATCCAGGAAGTTCTATATGAAAAATCATATTGAAGTTTATAGTGCGTGTTTTTTTATTTACTCGTTCTTCCCGATTTTGAGATTTTCATCGCCCTTCGATTTTTGCAGCCCCTTGACCCTTTGCCGCACCCTACAGGGGCACGGGTTGCACGTATCCTGGAGCCGACCCCGGTAAGTATTGCTTTTTCTTTTATTATTTGTGATGTTTGTGTGTATTTTACCTTTTTGATGCATTTTTATTCATACTGTACATGTTCATTCGGGTGTTTATGTTTAAAAATTATAGTAATAATTAAATGGCCGGGGCAGAGATGTGGATGAGGCTAACATTTGTTTTCTTTGTTGCACATGTAGATCCAATTGGGTACTTCCTTTTACCTTATTCACTTTATTCTATACACTGTAGGCAACCCTTTAGCCAGTTTTCGGCAAAAGAGCGGGAGATATACATTATATAAAAATTAGAGCCGAAAAGCGAAAGTATTATTTCATTATTAATACGGCTTTAGGCCCGGCATTTAAATTTTGTATAAAGTCTGTTTGTCGGCCTTGAGCGACGTAGGCTAATCCATCATTTCATTTCATTGCAGATGCAAAACAACCAACTGTATAAATAGAAAATAGTGAGGCAAGTAAAAAGATAATGAAGAAAAAGAAATCAAAATTCCAGAGTTTGAGGAAACTGCGAAAGAACTATTAAATGTTGAAATCAGTAACATAAAAACATCAGAAGACAAAGGAGAAAAACAAGTCAGTAACATTGAAGCATGAGAAGAAGAAGCAGAAATGCAAGGAACAGTTGTTGATGAAGAAAAAAGCAAGACAAATAGAAGATACTTTTGTATATCCAGATGGAAGTCAACAGCAGTGTGAAACATCTGCAAAAGAAAAGCTAGTTTTAGAAAACGAGAAAGAAGATCCATTTGAAACCCACTTATAGTTTCCTCAGACTTTGAAAAAATCCGACAAAAAGTTCAAAGGCCGCAGTTATCAAGTGCTATATCATCTGATGCTTGGCGATTATAAATATTAGTCACCAAAATATAAAGAGAAGAATGAGGAAATATTAAATAGTAAGCTTAGAAGAGAGAAAGTTCTGGTTAAAAAGTAAAACAGCAAAAAATAAAGTTGAGTAGGAAAACTAAAAAATTATCACGAACTAAAGTAACAATAATTGGACACTAAGATCTGAAAAATAATTCTTTTGAAGCAATTCGAAAGGCAAAAATCAACTGTATTTTATGTGACGAGGCATTAATAAGCGATACGGAGGATGATAGGCGGAAAAGTATTGGATGCAATAATTATTGTAGCAGGTATCATTTGAAATGCACGGACCCCAGTGAACTTCCTTATGAAGTCGCCGCATCAAAAGATTATAAATGTGGTTCATTCGGCCCTCGGCCGAAAATTGGATAATCTCTGGCCGGTATTGAGGCAGTAATAGCCGAGAACACGTAAAATGGTATCATAAACTAACCCAAGTTCGTGTATGATGGTATATTTTCAAGTTTTATAAATTAATAAAAGAAACCTTTTTAGCAACATTAAAACTGAAATATTTCCATGATTCTGGGATAACATATCCACAAAACGAGAATATCATTTAAACAATATTCAACCTATGCTACGAAAATCTTCTTTCATAAAAAAAAACTGAAGAGAATGTGGACATGGTTTTCCCCCAGATGACACCACAAAAAAACAAAATAGACTAGTATATTCTGACAAGAGAAAAATAAATAGAACAGGATGTCCAAGTGTATTAATTGGAAGCGACCATTGTCTGGTTCGTGCTAGTGTAAAAAAAACGAGACCTATAGCGAGACATATAGAAACAGATTTCATATAATAAGAAAATATATACAGGAATTCTAAAAAAAACCTAAGAGATATAAATATATTATATTTGGAGGAATTGCCATTCATCGAGCTAAGCACGGCGATATCACAAAAACTAGTTAATAGAGGCAAGCAGCCTCAATAGCAAAAAATATAACATCGAACATAAGCGAAAATTCAAATATAATTAAAACAGAGTTTTATCCACAATACCGAAACAGAATATTTGCACTCGACGCGCGTTTCGCTAACCATGTTAGCATCATCAGGAGATGATTAAAACTGAAATATAATGCTGAAAAACGCAGGCAGTTACTGAATGCTGAAAAACGCAGGCAGTTACTGAACGAGACCAAAGAGAAACGGTAAGGTACAAAGAACTAAACAGAACAGTAAGAAAACAGATCAGACAAGATCTTAGATTGCATCAAAAACGTTTAGAAATAAATCGTAACCAAATGAAACTAGGTAAGAAGAAAATAGTAGCGTCAATGGATCAAGACCCAACGCCGGTATTTAGGACTTATAGGCTCCTGGGCTGAACCTCTGTGGCGCGGACCCTACGCGGGAAAATACATTCGTTGTTTAGATTATCCTTTAAAAAACGCATTTTCAGTAACTAAACGTTTAAAGTTTATTGTTAAATTAAAGAAAATTCACGAACGAGGTGCCATTTAGAATTTTATGAACTCTTGAGATGCCGAAAATAAAAGAAACTGATCAACACTAAGGTAACATACATACCTTAATGGTTTCAAATACAGAATGTTTCTAAACAATCTAACTAAGACGATAGTATAATATCACATAATCTTAATGGCTTAATGGCTAGTTAGTTTACACCTACACTTCGTACTAATGAAGCTACTTATAATATCTTCATATCTCTGTTGTCCTAAAATGTCACTTTCAATGCTGAATAAAGCTTTAACCTGTCTTCTAACATGGAGATTCGAAGCTAGTTTTCTGATTAATTTTAGTTGTGAAAATGACACTTCTTAGCTACTGTTTGTGACAGGGCCGTAGCCAACGGTACGCCAGAGCAGGCGCAGCCTGCCCTGGCAAGTTATTTGCCTGCCCAAGATCATTCCGAGGATAAGGAAAAAAATTGAAAGTAATGGCTACTACGCGCCACGTGTTGTCTTGTGTGAGTAGATTTGACAAGTTGGTTATTTTATTATCCAGCAGTGCTGCCAGATCTACCCTTTTTTACGATAGCTCTAAAGGCAACCTCAATATTAGAAAAGACCTTTAATGTTTTTTTCTAAGAAGAGTTTGTACATCCACCTCTCGTCACTAAGCATCTTTTTCATTCTCTTCATCACTTTTTAGACCTAATATTAAAAAAAAACTTCAACTGAATCGGTTTATTTCCTAATTGATCGTCGATATATTTGTGCTAAGGTTTGAGCTGTTGCGATCATCTCTGCATTTCAAAATATATTTAACTCTTTGAGAAATCTAAAACGGGTATCAATTAGTTTATATGCCTCAATTCTCTGCCGCCATGAGGATTCAAATTAATCTAGGAGAGGGAAGAAATTCTGAGTTCGCAATTTTCCTGAAGGGATTACTTCAACTTCTGGTGCTTGGACACAGTCAAGAGGTGACAAATGCACGTTTATTTAACGTTTTTTCTGTGTTTCATTTTCATACCCTGTGCATTCAGAATCAGCTAGTTCAGCAGCTTTCACCTTATATTCTTCAAAACTATCCTGATCCAGTTTTGTTCGCATGAAGCTTGTTAGCGATGTCTGTGCTCAGGCGAATGTATTCACGTCTAATCTAGGACTCTATTTCTTTATACTCTTGCAAATGGGCTTTTGTGGCATCTTCTCTGCGTGACTAAAGTGTTGTCGTTGTCTGTGTTCGTGCGAGAACAGGTTCGTCAGCGTCGGATTTTTTTTTTAGCAATCGGTTAAAACTTTGTATCTGTTACCGTAAAATATACATAAAGTTCTTCCAAAAACGCAAACAAACTTACCCCACCCAGATAGCACTCTGCACTAGCCTGCTCTACAAGACTGAGTGAATGCCCAGCGCAAGGTACCCATACTCCTAATATAATTTATTCTTTGCTTGAAAGCCATTATACTTTCCGCTCATTGATAAAGCATTATCACAAGATGTCCCACGACAGTTCTTAATGTTTCTTTCATTCTTCCTTAAAAACCTGGCCAAGCATTGGAACATATAGCTTTGTGGCCCCGTTTAAGCATGAATATTACAAATATTTCAACAAGGATATGTTCCTCTAAAAAACCAAAGTTAGCTGATCAACGTGACATTCATCTGGAGTTGAATCTAATGATATGAAATACTACTTTGACTGTTTGACTAACGAGATAACTGCATCGAAAACTCGCTTGCCAATTAATTGAGCAATTTTCTCGCAAATCGTCGGGGATTAGTTTGTGTGACCACCCCCACGGTTTCCATGTTTTCCAAGTGATTGCTCAAAACGTCATCATACTCTGCTATAAGCTCCAGTAGTCCCAGATAGTTATAATTTCTCGATGATCCCAAGATTTAATTTTCCCCTCTAAACGTGAGATCTCTTTGACTGCTAAAAATTATCACACTTATCAATCTTCTCAGAACTTCTTGCCAGTACTTTGTTTGCCGTGTCAGTTCCTGATCAATACGCCCTAAAGCGACTTTTAAAATCATTTAAGTAGTTTTTAGAAATTTCGGGTTCAAGCAGACGTCCAGCACCATTTTTCCAATCATAATACCCACCATGAGTAAACAGCGAGCGCGTTCCGGAAAAGTTTACATGCATTACAGTAGACGTGTTCATTGTTAGCAGAAAAAGAGAGCGATGTATGTTTTATGATTTAACCGTTCCGTGTTTTTCGTAGAAAAATATTTGTTTGGCCTTTTTCCTGTAAAGTTCCTTGCAGCACTCCCATCGCTTTCAAATAGATCACTGTCAGTACTGTCACAATTTTGAGGAGTTCATTTTTACGCAGGAATATATATTACTTTGTGTTACAAACTCAGGTCATAATCCAATGTCATTTTCTAAGCAACCATTTTCACTTAAAGTTAAAGGAGGCAGGTGCGGGAGAAACCGCTAGAACTGGTAATGTCTCGAAAAACTCTGCTAAAATTTATGTAACCTGGAAAAAAAAAATGTTATTTTTTTATTTAGAGTAAAGTAAAATGTAAAAAATAGACAATTTTCTTCTAAAAATAACTTTTGCTACTCAACCAAAATAACATTAAACTGAGTGCTTTTCAAAAAGGAAGCGAGCTCTGCCTAGATGCTCAACAACTTCTATAATTATTTTCATTGAACTTAACACTTTGCCCTTGGCTTAGACCTTATATAATGAGTCACAGACTTAGCTATAACTTTTCCATTCTTCTTTTGCTTGTCTTTTTAAATATAGAAATAAACGGAATGAAGTTACTAATTTACTTAGAAAAAGAATACTATGGACGTGTTATACACAGAAACCGAAACCACAGTAAAGAGATGGAGAAAGGAATTAAGCAAATAGCTGGAGATAAAAGTAAACAAAATGCCAAGGAGATAATTTTTCAAGTAAGTAATATAAATGACGAGGAAAAAATGGTGGACATATTCAATAATTAGTTTGTGGATACTGTAAGGGAAATTATTCATACCAACGGACAAGCATGTGGCAATGAACAAGCTGCAAGTTCTGGAGACAATTATTGGGTCCTGTTGAATTAATTTAAACCAGTAGGGGAGTCAGATATATTGAATATTTCAAAGAATATACATAAGGACTCATCAACTGATGAAGTGGATTGGACTTATTTAACATGGACGGTAAAACAATGCGCAAATGTATGGCTGACATAATAAATAGTTCACTGGAGGAGGAAATTGAGTCAGAATTGGAAAGTATCTACAGTTGCTCCATTAAGAAAAGCAGTAAACCCAAAAAGAGTGGAAGATCACCGACCAGTTAATATGCTACCTCTATTGGAAAAAAAATAGAACTACAAGTAAAAAATCAGTTATTGGAACATATAAAGGTAAATAAGATATTAATTCAGAACCAATCGGGATTCAGAGAGAGACACTCATGTGAAACTTCGTTACAGTTAGTATTGTCAAAATTAAAATAATTGGTGGGCATTAATTTAGTGGTGGTAGCGACATTTTTGGACCTCATTAGAGTTGATTGATGAGTTGGAATAGTGTGTAGTGGTTGGAAAAGCATTGGGGTATTGGTTTATGTAATAGATATAAACAAACGAGGATTGAAAATGTGGTTTAAAACAAAGGAAAAGTGGAGTATAGGGTACCTCAGGATACGATATTGGGACCTTTAATGTTCTTGTTAAATATTAATGTCATAACGCAGTGTGTTTCTATGGATTGCATATTAAATCTGTTTGCCGATCATACATGTATTGCGGTATATGAGGTAGACATGGACAGCGCTGTAGAAAAGATGCAACAGGAAATTTGCAAGGTGGAGCAATGGATATATCAAAATGGGCTGTTTGTGAATGCAAAAAACACAAAGATTATGGTTTTAAATAAAAAAAGAAGGGAGTCTTAGAAAAACAAAATTAGTAGCAGAAAGTCTTGACTGTGAATCAATGTAAATATTTAGAGGTGATTATAGATTATCAATTAAATTTCAAAAACCATGCAAAATATGTGATATAATAGGATATTTTAGAAGAATAATAAGTTGGTGGTTATCACAAAAATCAATCAAGAATAACTTGTTTATAAGACGATAATAATTGTTCCTCATTTTGAATATTGTCCAAGAGTTTTAATTCACTTAAATCAAAATGAAAAGGATATGGTACAGAAATGCATAACAAAGCTATGAGAATAATATTGAAGGTAGATAGATACATTACGATAAAAGATATGTTGGGTACGTTAAGGTTCATGACAGTAAATCAAAGGCTGATAATGGTGAATATGATGTTTATTTTTAAGATGGTACATAGGTTATTGCCAAATTATAATGTGAGAAAATTCAGTTTGTACGAGATATTCACAACTATAATACCAGAACAGCTTCAAATATTTAACACAAAAATCTTAATTTTGTGGTGGATTGAATTATTATAATAGCTTACCATTGATAATAAGATCGATCAATAGAATGAAAGAATTTAGAAGATTAATAATTATTGTAGAATTTGTTAAGGATGGATATTGATATGTTTAAATGTTGAATTTTTGTTTTGTGTATATTTTATGTATATTATGTAGTTAATAGTTATAGCAGACTGTTGCTAAAAAGGAGTCATTTCATTTCATTTATTTATAAATAATTTACGGTTTATGCCGAAACTACTTGAGCGCTTGAACCGCTATGGGACTACGCAAAAGATAACGAGTGTGTCTTCCTTATATGCAACAGCATCGCCTTCTAGAATTGTCTCCCTTGCTCTTGTAACTTCCCGAAGCTTCCAGCTGGCAGACAATGGGAGATATTCTCGTAAGGCTGGTCAAACACCCAAACGCAACATTAAGTTAAACCAAAAAATATTCGTAGTAGAATATTCTTTGGTTAAACCAAATGAATATGATGAATCACATTATTACGATCACTAAACTTTTATACTATTTATTTACTAAAACAAAAAATCCGATTGATGTAAACATTTATAGCCTACGTCACGAGACGTTTTAGAAAGGGTGCATATGCGATCAACTATATACATCCAGAAGAGATTAATAGAAAAAAATCAACGAATATAACCTTCCATTATATGTATATAAATAATATAGTGTTCATTGACTAATAGAAGGCCTCCAATGGCATATAATTACTGGCTGTCGAATAGGCACTAAATAATAGTAGGATAAATTTCAGAAATGTAAACCTTGTTGGTACGTAATATATACAAAGGTGCTACAATGACTATATCCTTATATGACGAATTATAAACGAATCAAATACGTATTAATGAGACAAAGAGATGCAATCTCACCCTATTCATCGAGATTTATATTATGAGATTTTCATTATAGATTTATATTGAAGATTGAAGGCAACCATTATCTCAACCATCTGAGCTGAGCGTATTATGCCATCCAATTGAAAGGAACTACAAAAGTCAGTTCAAAATAGTTTTAAAATTAATCTAGACAAAAGAAGGCATATCCAATCACTTCGAAATAGCATTAAACCCAACAAAAGTAGAACAAGTGGGTGAAGACACTCAAACTACCTTTTTTTATGACAAAGGCACGCACATTAAAAGGAAATCCTATGACACTCGAAGTACGGTGTGTGTGCGAAGATGTTGATTGACACGGTTCTTGAATAGTTGTAGGTTTTAATTAGGGGGGCAACAGCTGTCCTGGGAGTGAGTTCCACAGTTATGCAGTACGCCAGACAAAGGAGTCCTTGTAAAGCGACGTTCTAGGTGTTTCCAGTTGTACAACGAACGGGAGCGCTCTTGCCGTCTGTCGCGACTGTCTGACAGGTGTTGCTGGCGGCGGGATGATGTGGGCCAAATCCTGAGAAGCATTTAAGATCCTTTACACAAATAGAGCACTATGTAACAATCGATCTCTCCTATTGGTCGATCCATCTCGTATTACAATATGTTTTCGTGATGCAATCGATTTCTGTCAAGAGCTCTCGTGGTGGAGAGGTTTAGATAGCTGGGTGTCACCTGGACGGCCCGGGTTCAAACCCCGTTGCTCTCTTTTATTATATTTTTTAAGATTATGTTACTATACAGTTCTTTCTTGATTTTGGGTATGTCTTGGGTTAGTTTGTGTTAGCACCTGGTTAGTTTCCTTTTCCTTTGCCTCCGTAGCAAGCGAAGCGAGCGGAGGGTCATGCGGATCGACTAAAAGGAGAGGCCGATTATTTATTTGCGCGTTATAAACTAAGTGCAGCTGCTGCGGCGTATACATGTTTTTGTTGCGAAATAGCGCACCAAGCTTCTGCGAGGATGATTTTGCAATGTTAGCAACGTGGTTATACCAAGACATATTGCTGTTGACCGAGACACCCCGTAGTCCGATTGACGAGGATGAACGAATGGTCGATCCTGCCATGATAATATCAGGGTCCGCCATATTGGCATTCTTGGTAAACGTGCCTGCTTGGGTATTTGCTGCATGGAACTGGATCAAAATTCCTGTCGCCCCAGGTTCTAACCTAAAAATCCAGATCTTGATTAATCGTTGTAAGCTGTTCCTGTCTGCGGTGAAAATTGTCAGTCGCTGGTAAAGGATTTTTTTAATCTAAATTGGCAGATAAGGGTATTGTCATCTGCAAAGCTGTAAACAGGATTCTGGTTGTGGTCAGCAGGTCATCAATATAGATGAGGAACGGAGTTGATGAAAGTATTGCGTTCTGCGGCACTTCCGCATTAATGGTGAATGTGTCTGAGATGTATCCATCAACTGCATCAATCGCAAGAAGAATGCGAATGGGATGGACAGTTTTCGGACAATCGGTCATATGTTCAAAAAAAAAAATCCTTACACGTGAGAACCAATGTTTGCAGTTCATGCATCCTGCCTTTTATCACATTGTAACAGTTCGATTTTGCCAGTTTTAAAATTTCATTTATATGCCGCATTTAGGAAAAAATTATGCTGTATTTTGCACTCATCGGTTTATTAATTCTGAATTTAATAATTCGCTTGAAATTGCCTCTTTTCTCAATGTAAAATTACCTATATTTTAAGTATAGATTAGCTATATATTCGTATTAGCTTTTAGAATCCATTGTGATTATCTATTTTAGTTGCTAAAGCGATGTATGTATCTTATTATTAAAATAACTTGGCTTGATTTGCATTATATTATCATAAACAGCCAGCGAGTCGATTTATATTTCTAAAGAATTCTGTTAGCGCAAAAACGCTGCATTTGACTTATTCAACCATAATTTAATTTCAGTTTGAATATTCTATTACCTTTTGAGAACCCTAGGTTGATGTTCCGGAGATCGTTTTTGGACCTCTGCTTTAAATATATTTCTCGTTCGGTACAGCTGACCAGTTTTTTGTAAGGTTTATGCCAAATAATAGGAATGGGCTAGGTATCGCGCGTTTTTCATTCTCGGTTTAGATTTTTGAAGGTTTATTATTTCTGTCAGAGCATTTCCTAGCCTTTCTGGAAGAATGTAATTTTAGCTCACTATTTGTGGCTTCCGCCGTCATTTATCACCATAATAAGCGAGAATGAGGCGTTTATTTTCTTAGAGTTATTCCTTGTATCGAGTCACTCGCCAAGTTTTCAGCCCATTACTACTTGTGTCGCAGTCAGTATTTAATTTAGGGCAAATTGACGGAAGACGGAACGGAACGTTGGAGAGGTCTATTTGCTAAGTTTGCTCGCCTGGGAAACGTTTGCCAGTATAGCGAGAAACGGCACGTTTTGCGTATTGTGAAATAATACAACCCGGTTCTGGTGCACATAAGGTAACTTCTTAATAATGGGTTTTTTGGAAAAATTTTGGTACCAATCGATTGGTTTTTTTGTTTTCTTTCCAAAAAAGTGAGGATCATCGAGATATTATCACGTTTTTTTGGTAAAAAATTGATATTAAATGTTCGTAATGTCGGTGCAATAAGCCATACTTTTATGTCAAAAGTGACGTTTTTAAAGACAAATGCATCAAGTAGTATTTTTCAAATGTCAAATTTGACAATATTTTTTGACAAATACAACTATCATTCGTTTTGTGAATATTTTTATATGCAAATTATTAAAAACTTTAAATTATTGCAACTTACTGGTTGAAAAGATAATAATTTATAGGTTGTCCGCGTCCGCCTTGCAAACTTTCTTTTGTTTTCAAGGGGGTGTCTAGAGTAGTTCTGGTTGAGATATAGCAAAGAAAATTTGAAGAAACACCACATTTGTGCCTCCAAAGATCAAGTTTTAAGTTTAAACTTGTGTAAAATCACTAAAACACCTTACTACTTGCGCAGGTGAAAATCAAGATCAAACCTGAAGCAAGCAAATTTAAAAATTTTAAAACGGTAAATAAATTTGACATACTGACACGGAGGTCTCGGTCAAGGTTGCCAAACGTTGCAACGCATATATTCTCTTATTGAAAATAAGGCAATGTGATCGCCCTTTAGCCAATCCAAAGTAAGCCAAATAAGCGCGCTACATTTCATGCGTTGGCCAGGTTGGCCTCCGCATACTCCGGGAGTAAAGCGAACTCAAATTAATATAATGAAATCTGTTTTATGAAATAATTTATTTTTTTACTTAGTTTCGGTTAGTTTGGGTTGGTTGTTGTGTTTGCTATTCGAGAGAGAGAAGTGAGTAATAATTCAAACTACTTACGACTTATTATGAACTACACTCCGAGCTACCTACGACCATTATTTATATAAATATAAACAATGTTACGACCTACTCCGAGCTACCTATGATCTACTCCATGCTACTCTAAGCTACTTACGATCTGCTCCTTGTTACTTCGAGCAACTCCGCGCTACTTACCACCTACTCCGCGCTACCTACGACCTTCTCCAACCTAGTCTCAGTTGTATCATACTCCAAACTGGTCTAAGTTACGTATGACCTACTCCAAGCTAGTCTGAGTCACTCCGCGCCATTTACGACCTACTCCAAGCTACTCCGCGATACCTACGACATACTCCAAGCCAGTCTGCGCTACTTACGAGCTACTCCAACCACTCCAAGCTAGTCAGAACCACTCCGCGCTACCTACGCCCTAGTTCGAGCAATCTACAAACTACTCTGAGCTACTTATGACCTGATCCAAGCTACTCCGAGCCACTCCGCGTTACTTACGACCTACTCCAAGCTACTTACGACCTGCTCCAAGCTACTACGAGCCACTCCGCATTACCTACGACCTACTCCAAGCTACTCTGCGTTACCTACGACATAGTTCGAACTATTCCGAGTTAGTTTGGGTTACCTTTGGGTTAGTTTCGTCTCGGTTTAGGCACTACGCACCTACATGAAGAATGGCTTGCGCGAAGCGCAAGCCATTCTTCATGCAAACGTAGGGGAAACAATTTCGGTTAGCTTGGGTTAGTTCCGTCTCGTTTTATGCACTACGCACTTGCATGAAGAATGGCTTGCTCGAAGCGCAAGCCATTCTTCATGCAAACCTCGGAGAAACAATTTCGGTTAGCTTGGGTTAGTTTGGGTTAGTTCCGTCTAGTTTTATGCACTACGCACTTGCATGAAGAATGGCTTGCGCGAAGCGCAAGCCATTCTTCATTCAAATCTCTGAGAAACAATTTCGGTTGGCTCCGGTTAGTTTGGGTTAGTTCCGTCTCGTTTTATGCACTACGCACTTGCATGAAGAATGGCTTGCTTGAAGAATGGCTTGCGAAGCGCAAGCCATTCTTCATTAAAACCTCTGAGAAACAATTTCGGTTAGCTTGGGTTAATTTGGGTTAGCTTGGGTTAGTTTGGGTTAGCTTTCAGAACATATACCAAAAGACTGAACAAAACAAATGATAATTGCACATATTGCGGAGATACGGACACACCAGAGCACACCCTCTTTGCTTGCCCGAGATGGCAACTACATAGGACACAGTGGCGGATTTACCCTAAGGCCCGGTAGGCCCGGGCCTAGGGCGGCCAGATTTAGGGGCGGCCCCAATCGTGTCAAAAATAGTATATTACGTACCTGGGCCAGTAAAGTAAAAATGTCTCAGATCACATGTAATTGTCGGCCGAAGCAAAGCTGAGGTCAACAAACATGTGATCTGAGGCTTTCTTATTTACTGTCCAAGGTGTGTATACTATATAAAAGTTGGCAATAAAGTAATTTCATTATGTAATCGCAATTATTTTGTCGAAGCCAGAAACGAATGCAAACGTGTGATCGACGAAACTAAGGACAAACACAATCAAGGGATCAGGAATAAACTTTTGCAATGCCCCAGTGGCTCCAGGAATTTCTGGTCGGTAGCAAAGGCAGTAAGTAACAACTTTACAAAAACGTCTTCCCACCTTTGACAGACGAACGTGGCATCACGGCGACTACAGAAAGGAAAAAGCAAACATGCTCGCCAAAATGTTTTCATCGCACTCTACCTTAGACGTCCCCCAAGGCAAGACTCTCCCCACCATATCGAACATCAACACTACCATGGCAGAAGTCAAGTTTCATCACCGTGATATTCGCTAAATCCTTAAAGAACTAGATACGCAAAAGGTATCAGGACCGGACGGAATACCTGCCATCGTGCTAAAGAACTGCGCCAACGAACTAACACCGGTTTTCCAGACTTTTTTCTCTGTCTTACGGAAAAGGGGTTTACCCATCCTCTTGGAAAGTCGCTCGAGTGCAACCTGTTCCAAAAAAAAGGCAAGAAAACCACGCCCTCAAACTATCGCCCAATTGCCTTGCTTCCAATAATCTCCAAAGTCATGGAACGTGTAGTCAATCAGCAACTACTCTGTTCCTTATCTATAATGACCTGCTGATCTAAACGAATAGTCCTGTTTACAGTTTTGCAGATGACAGTACCCTTGTCTCCCACTTTAGATCAGAAAACCCTTACCAGCGACTGAGACTCATCACCGCAGACAGGAGCAGATTACGGCAATAAATCAAGACCTGGATAAAGTTCAAACTTGGGGCGACCGAAATTTGGTCCAGTTCAATGCAGCAAAGACCCAAGCAGCAACGTTTACCTAGAGGGCCAATACAGGGGGCCTTGACATTGTTATGGCGGGATCGACCATTCCTTCATCCTCGTCAATCGGACTGCTGGGTGTCTCGGTCAACAGCAATATGTCCTGGAATGACCACGTTGCTAACATCGCAAAATCAGCCTCACAGAAGCTTAGTGCGCTATTTCGCAACAAAAAATTCTATACACCGCAGCAGTTGCTCTTGTTCTACAAAGCGCAAATAAGACCGTGCTTAGATTATTGCTTACATATCTGGGGTGCCGCACCAAAGCACACCCTAAAGCTGCTGGATTCCATTTAGAAGAGAGCTGTGCGTCTCGTCGGCGACCCAGAGTTGACCCGGAATCTGGATAGTCTGGAACACCGCAGACATGTGGCTGAGATGTCTCTGTTTTATAGATACTTTCACGGCAGATGTTCCCAGGATTTGGCCCGCCTCATCCTGCCCCTGGCAACTCCTGTCAGACGGTCTCGACAGACGGCAAGAGCGCACCGGTTCGTCGTACAACTGGAAACACCTAGAACATCGCTTTACAAGAACTCCCTGGTCTGGCGCACTGCATCACTGTGGAACTCACTCCCAAGACATCTGTTTCCCACTAACTACAACCTACAACTATTCAAGAATCGTGTCAATCAACATCTTCGCACACACACCGCTCGTCGAGCGCCAAAGGATCTCCCTTTAGTGTGTGTGCCACTGCCATAAAAAAAAACAAAAGAAAAGTCTATATGGTGGATGTTGAGAAAGGGGCGGCTGATAGCTTGGGGCCTAGGGCGGCCGAGACTGCAAATCCGCCACTGATAGGACAGCAGTAACACTAAATATAGGGATAGAGTTAAATGCCGATAACATTATCGAGACGATGACAAGTTCAAAGAGAAATTGGCAGGCCACTTATAAAATGATAAGAACTATCATGGAACACAAAGAACGAGACGAAAGAATGATGCAACTGGAATAAGAGACAAAGCTCTGGAATGATGGTATACCTGTCAAGGGTGGTTCCATCCCAGCGCTGATCGGGGAAGGGAGTTTAGTCGGTAGCCTGACCCTCAGAAAAGGGCAGGAGTCCGACACACACTTGGACACAAAGAACGAACGAGAAGTCCAAACAGGCGATAAACGCTACTCCTAATCCCAAAATAAAAAGTTTGGGTTAGCTTGGGTTAGTTTGGGTTAGCTTGGGTTAGTTTGGGTTAGCTTGAGTTAGTTTGGGTTAGCTTGGGTTAGTTTGGGTTAGCTTGGGTTAGTTCGGGTTAGCTAGGGTTAGTTTGGGTTAGTTCCGTCTCGTTTTATGCACTACGCACTTG
>MU182348.1:405576-597881 GCA_016904865.1 Pissodes strobi
TGGCTTGCGCGAAGCGCAAGCCATTCTTCATTAAAACCTCTGAGAAAAAATTTCGGTTAGCTTGGGTTAGCTTGGGTTAGAAGGATCGAGCCGGTTGGAACGCTATCGAAAAACTAATGGCTGCGATGGTAGAGAAAAAGTAAAGAGAAGAGAAAGACCTGGAAAGAGACATCGGACACTAACGGAGGAAAGTAAGAGCTCCTGTCTCGAAGTTGATATTTTTTTCGAAATGGTGCCGGGACAGGCAGCTGGAGACCAACAGAGGAAAAGGGTTTTAGTCGGTCGTTTCGGCGGAGTCCGACACTCCCCATGGCCGCCAGAATGGCCTATCACCAAACAGAAATGCAAATCACCGTTGACCATGGGAGTGCATAGATACGCATTTCCTAAACCTCTATAAAAAAAAAAAAGTTTGGGTTAGCTTGGGTTAGTTTGGGTTAGCTTGAGTTAGTTTGGGTTAGCTTGGGTTAGTTTGGGTTAGCTTGGGATAGTTCGGGTTAGCTAGGGTTAGTTTGGGTTAGTTTGGGTTAGTTCCGTCTCGTTTTATGCACTACGCACTTGCATGAAGAATGGCTTGCGCAAGCCATTCTTCATTCAAACCTCTGAGAAACAATTTCGGTTAGCCTGGGTTAGTTTGGGTTAACTTGGGTTAGTTTCGTCTCGTTTTATGCACTACGCACATGCATGACGAATGGCTTGCGCGAAGCAAATACCAAGAACAAATATCTCTTAAATATCTGTATATTTGTATTATATTTTTCTGCCTTATTCCTGCTCCTAATTCTGCCGCTGCTAGTCCCGATCTCATTCCGCATGACCAGTGCCAAAAAGACATAGTTGCTGCCGAATTGGTACTTTCGATTTTTCAAAAAACGATCCTATTAACACTGAGTACTGCTTACGGCATCCGTTGCAATAAAAAAAAAATTCCAAATGGTTTGTCCGCCCGCTGTTTAATTGTGCACTGTCTTCGGCATCGCCGATTTTGACACCTTAAATTCTCCCTTAGTAATACTTTACCTACTAAAAAATCGTATAGTTCTCATTCCTATAATTTAATACGATTTCATATAGCTCGAATGAACCTTGAATTTCCATTTTTATTGCGTTTTGATCACGTTCTTTAAAAAGCTTTCGAAATGCTGTCAACAAATCGACATTAACGGTTTTAAATTTGGCTTTTGTTAACTTTGACATTTTGCCTCGCATTTTGCAAAGCCTACTTGATGCTCAATTTGCTTTAAAAACGTCGCGTCTGTAATGGAAATATGGCTTATTGCACCGACATTACGAACATTTAATATCAATTTTTTACCAAAAAAACGTGATAATATCTCGATGACCCTCACTTTTTTGGAAAGAAAATAAAAAAACGAATCGATTGGTACCAAAATTTTTCCAAAAAACCCATTATTAAGAAGTTACCTTATATGCACCAGACCCTACAACCCTTTTGAGGGGATTTATCGTGCGTTTCTGTTTGTGTTTTGACACGACCGATTATTCGGGCTCTACAAGCTGTACAAGCTGTACTAGGTACTAGGATCATTTTCTCTGGATTCCTTTTTCTGTGGCCTATGAAGCACTTGACCGCCATGTTGCTATAAATTTGTTTTATAAAGAAGATGTATTTATGCAAAGAGGGAGGGGGTCTATGATTTTTTATTAAAGTAAGGGGGTCTATGATTTTTTATTAGAGTAAGGGGGTCTATGATTTTTATTAAAGTAAGGGGGCTTCATTTAATGCGTACTGGATTATTTCAGGGCTCTTCTGCTGGGCCAGTAGTTTACTTGGTGAATCAATTTCTTCTGCTGGGCTAGAACTTCTTCTGCTGGGCTAGAACTCCTTCTGTTGGGCCAGAACTTCTTTTGCTGGGCTAGAACTTCTTCTGCTGGGCAGAAGTTTACGGGATGAACCAATTTCTTCTGCTGGGCTAGAACTTCTTTTGCTAGGCCAGAACTTCTTCTGCTGGGTCAGAACTTCTTCTGCTGGGTAGAGGTTTACTTGATGAACCAATTTCTTCTGCTGGGCCAGAACTTCTGTTAAAGAACTGCTGTGGTTCCCGCACTAGAGGCCATCGACAGAGTTCGACGACGGGATTTGGGTATATGTTTTATGTTTCATTGTGTCTTATGTTTAATCTTCGCTTACTTTTATTGATATAAATCACACATTGAATTGAGGTAGCTCATTGATTTTAATTAATTTAATTTACATTTATTCACTGGTTTATCGGACCAGTTAATCAAATTGCTTTGATTTGTTTTCTCATTTTAAAAGATAAGTGCGGGCTGGATAACTTCATTCTTTTCATTAATTTTTCATTTCATTAATTAGTCGGCAGATATAACTGCTCTGAATTTTATCTTTTTATCCTATGAATCAAGCTAACCATATTTTTAATCTGATCTGGTGCTTTTATTAACTTCTCAAGTTTTTTTGATCTAATAATTGTGTCCGCTCATTGCGGCATATTATCACCATCAGTGCAGCTATTAGCGCACGCATACCTAGTTGTAAGAAGCTTAGTCTGCGCCAAGTGATCACTTTGATAAGTAGTTTAGTGCATTTAGTGATAAGGCATATAGAACTGAGGTCTTCCAACTGAATTGGTCTCTGTACGTACAATCTTCATATTGTACTCAGTTTATTTTATTAATTACTTTAAGTCATTTAACATTCTTTTGTCTACTCAACCACATTTTTTTTTAATATAACCATTTTCTTCAGATAGATTGTTGCTGTGTTTGCAAAAAAAAAGAATTTAGTAGCAAATATACTGTCCATTAAATTTTTAGATTGTGTTCTCTTGGTAGGTTAAGTTGGTTGATAATTATTCTCTTTTTTTTTTGATAGTTCGAAATTAGGAACCGGTTAATTTTATGAGCGAATCTAGCCACTCGGTACAACACCTGCCAAGCTTTTTCCGTTTAGCTGGCTAGAACGGGTGGCGCTCAAACGACCCCACGACAGAGGCCGGGCTTTGTAACGCGACTCTCCGGGGCTAGGTTCAATTTTCTTTTAATTAATTGGGAAAAAAAAATTTGGGGTTTAATCTTAAAAAAAACTAGGGGTAAAGTAAGCCGGTATTACGAAGCATTTTTTAAGTCAGAAATAGAAATATCACACAATTAATAGCATATGTTGTGCACGTAATGTTAGGCACAGCCTCTAAAATACAGTGTGTATGACTAGTCACGGTCCATAAATAAAGATAAGCAAAATATACCCGACTATTCTTGGTTGGAAAAAATATTCTTCCCTTTTAATAGAATTTACCCACTGCTGTTTCAATTCTCTGCCCTTTGGAAATTGCCACTTTTCCACATTTGGGAACAGAACAGGTTGACGCCATGTTTTCAATTCACTCGACACTATTATACACAATTATTTAAAAGTCAATGTTCTCAATTGAGGGACTGAACTTAAACCAAAGCATTTACCAAAGAAATTACTACTACGATAAGAAAACCCACCACACGTTAAATATTTGATCACCGAAATGGGGCCAGACTTTGAAAAGCCTGGCCCCATCGACAGAAGGTCGCTTGGATTGCGCCTGCTGCGAACTCGATGTTGCCAATTTGCATTGGATGAAAAACAAAAACCAAGACGGCAGCTCTAGCGGCGCCCCTACCTACGCGACGCGTGGCATATTCGCGTATATTGCGGAATATCGGCCACGTGGCGCATTAATTGCTCGAATCGTGCGACGATTACCGCCGCAAAGTAAAATATTGTGAGCGCATTGATGTCTCTAAGCCGTTTCACCCGTGCCCATAAGCATGAGCTTATATTCTTATCGTAGTAGAATTTTCTTTGCTTATACACACTTTAAATAGTTTAAATATTACAACCACCCTACAACCGTTAGTAAATATTCAATAATGCTACAGGCAAAAAAAAAACGTTTAGGTATCCTAAGTAAAACTGAGGTATAAAATCAAACCTCTGATATTGTCCTGCGGTAGCCTAAAAAGTATATGTGATTACCTAAAACTTGCTATATGTAAAGTTAAAAAGCAGCTAAAGTAAATAGGTAGGTAGGCATTATTATTAGAAAGCCACAAAATAAACCTTAAGCGTTTTTTGTTTACTTCAAGCAGATAGTATGTGAATATTAAAATTTCAGTGATTTTAGATATATACTAGGTATTATCAGCTCTGAAATTATAATAGGTATTTGTGGAAACACACCTTGAAACATAGTAATCAATACCTAACTATAAACTATTTATTTTATTCAATTGTATAATGTAGAATAATTGGGAAGTATAGTGTAGGGTAGTAGAGTTAAGAGTCTATTTTCACAAACACACAGGGCAATGCCCATGCTAATACACAGTAAATTACCTACTTTGTATAAATTGTTCACTGCAAATGCACAAATTTTACCATTTTAAACATATTTTAGATTAAACGCTCGAAATATACCCTTTACGGTATTTAGTTTCGGTCCCGTATTTGGTGACCATATTGACTACTACTTTTTTAGTTTCCTTCCCTTCTAGTCCAGAGGGTGCTGGATGTACATTATATTTTACTACATAATAAAGTAGGTATTTAAACTTATTTTTTTTTCAACAAAAGAGATTTTAATGATTTTATATTACATATATTTTTTGTAATTTGTATTTATTCAAACCCAAGGCCATGCCAAGCCATTTTGAAGAATGATCCATTTAGGGGGTGCATAATATCACATTTTTAATATAACATGCTAAATACTAGGTACTCATATACAATACTTACTTGAAAGAAGAATGTTCTAATAAAAATATATGTATTTAAAACAACACGGTGTGACTCGCAACATCATTTAAGCAATTTAAAATAAAAAATTTAAATAGCAACCAGAAAAAATTAATAAAATTTTTCCTCGTGTTGATTTTAAAATGATATATGCTTCATAGGAGTTATAACTTCTATAAAAAAAAGTCTCAATTCTATTAATAATACGTCCCAGTAGTTATAACTTTCATGAAAAATATCTATCGATAATTTTTGCTAGGCTTTTGATGTTACAAAATCTTTTCCTTTTTCGTACCTACACCAACTTTCTGTCACAGGTTTTTTTTTAAGAAACCCAGAATAAAGTTTTTTCATACCATGAGATATAAAATTTATCGTAATGAAAAGTGAAAACCACAACACACAAATCCCGATTTAATTAATCGTACGTTGCAATGGCTCTCTAATTTTCAAGCCTCAAACGTGATTTTGCAACCGAAAATCGAAGCAGACGCTCCAATTCGTGACTAGTGTCTGCAACGTGCAATCACTAGACAAAACAACAAAATAAAATCGCATGCTTTATGTTCGGTTTTCCTTCCGTGATTCCAACTCCTATTTCAGAACTTTACTTACAGGGTACAGGGCGTCCCGTTAGTTTGACCAAAGAATATGTAGAATTTTCTTTGGTTTGACAAAGGACGACTATTACAAGAACTGCGTAAGAGTTATAGAGAGTCTTAAAAGAGCAAGCAATTTTGATCAAATCGTTTACATTTTACAGGTATTCCGCTTCAAAGTATTAAAAAAGTTAATTTTTACCTAAAAATTTAAAATTAAGTGAAAAGGGCAGGTACTTTTAGAAACGTACAATGCCCGTCATTGCTGAGTAAAACAAATCTGCAATTTTCCATAATATTTAAGAAATTTTTATAATATAACTATACTATTTTGCCGTTTGCCACGCTTTTCCTTTCTTCTAATTGGCGCGAAATCTTCACCTCAGCTTAGAAGAGACCGAGGGTGAATTATATCAAAATCAAATAAAAAAAAAGTTTAAATTGAAATTGAGTGAATTTACAAGTATAGATGCGTAAGCTAGAACGAGTCGTCTTCAAATCGTGCAAAAAGGCCCTAGCTCTAATGCCGGAGAGTAAGGGTGGGTTTTATTTATAAGGCGCCACGAACTTGTAGACGGCACAAGCAAGAAATGGCCCAAAGCTGAAATATGGTACTCGTTTTAACCTAAGCTTCGCAACTAGGTACCAAAAGAAAATCATTTAAATAAATTCGAAATTAAATTAAGTCGAATTGAATGCCCGAATTTAATTAGTACGAACAAATGAAAAATAAAATAAACAACCAAGAATTAATTGAATAATGAAAGGCAAGTAAGTAAGCAAGTATTAAAAATTAATTGATGATAAAGTCAATAATAAACTGTAGTAGTTATAGTAAGTCAATGATGCCAAATCATTTCAAACAATGATCGCAAATAAACTAAATCAACTGTATTTACGGTCACTGACCTCTTTTCTTTTCTCTTCTGGGGCGCAGGTAGGTAGTTAGGTAATTGAATAATTAAATAACGCAAGTAAATTCAGTAAATAGAAAGTTGATTTATTATTTAATAAATCCCGTGGGAAAAAGGAACAATAAGGTGATGACTTTTCCAGTTAAATGGAAAAGAGAATGTACTAAATTGTGTCCAGTACTCTATGCTGCTTACGCTAAATACTACGACTAGTATTGACTACTATCCTATAAGTCAGAAATTGTACTCATTACTTGATGGATAAGGGAAAATAAAAAAAACAATTAATAATCAAATTATTTCGCTCAAATAAAAGCCAATATGATTATTTGATATATATGAAAGAAAACTTTAAATAGTAATTGAGTTACCTTATGGTGGCTAGCGAGTTTCAAAGAGAAATATTATGCAATATAACCGGCGTTAGAAACGAAACAAACTAATTAAAAATATAAATTTACGTTCCTACTTTTAAAAATCACTAAGTTCAAGTAACATAAATAAATGACCCTCATTCACTTGGTTATTGGGGCGCGCAAACCATGATTTGTTATCGCAATGCCGCTTTACAAAATATTTAAATGTTTATAATTTAAACTAGGTACGCCAATGATAAATGTTGCCTTGAGCAGCTAATTAAATATCAAATCAGAAGACTGAGCGCTGTCTTCGTTAATCAATTATTAACCAGACTAATCGAATCTCACCATAAAGGCACTCTTCATAAAGGTTAGAAAACTAGATCGGGAACAAGACACAACAACGCTAAATCAACCGAAAGAAAGCGAGTGCTCCCTAATAAAAGTACCTAAATAAATCGATACTCAAGAAAAATATCACGTAGCTCGTCTCGATAGTGCAGCGAATTTCATAAAATTATACCCGAATTATTTTAATAAACTATGAGCCTGTGTCGGCCAGTTAAAAATGTTAAAATTATCGACTGACAAGATTAAAGCAAACCGAATCATAGATTTCGATTTATTTGTGGGAGCAAAGAAAATAATCTTAATTTTCGAGAATAAAATAAGTTAAATTTTAGATTTCAATATATTAATCAAAGCAAAGAAAATTATCTTAGAAAAAAAAGTTAAAGCTTAGATCTTGAGCGAAGCAAATTACAGTTTGGCGTAACTTCGTCAATTAGCTAAATTAAGTTAGATCTCGGGTTTATTAACTAGAGTGAGGAGAATTACGGTTAGGCGTATATATTTAAAGATAGAGAGAACAGGGAAAAAGGAAAAAAATGCTAATAATAAAGGTAAGGTAAGGTAGCTAACATTCGGATGATGGCTTCTTGGAGGTTTTCCGGGAGGAAAGAAACCATCCTCTGATGAAGAAGGATTCTAACGATATCCGGAGCAAGTCACAATCCAGAGACCAGATCGGCGTGGCCAAGGGACTGAGCTGAAAACGCTCGTAAACGAAATCCTGCCGGTCGAACCCTGTAGAACATCAAAATATTCAAGGTTCTGCATGCAACTCATGGCCAAAGGACATTTAAACTCATAACAATCAAAATAAAATATCAGGAGAAAACAAAGAATAAAAAAAACCTGTAAAGGGTTGCTATTCGACTAGATCGCTCAGGTATGTCACGGATGGACAAGAAGCCCTCTGTAAAGAATTAGGACGCAATTAATGGCGGCATTCGTAGTAGAGACAAAAAAAACAAATTCCCTCACCTACCTAAAGCAACATTAAATCCCAGTTACGGGGTGAGTTCCAGACACTAACAAACAAAACTAACCAACGTAAGGCAAGGTAAGGCCTGAGACTCTAAAAATCAGTTGGTTGGAACAATCCCATAAGGTAAAACAAAAACTTCCAGCCGACCACACTGCTTCAAAGGGCAAGCCAACGTAGAGTGATTTCCTTGAAAACTTCCCGGAAGCACAAGAGCTTCCTCTAATAACCCAACCATAAAAATTCCTACTGACCAATAGAGGTATAGCCGCACGTCACTTGGCCATGACCTGTCATTCCAATAATTTATCGATTCCGAAAGGAATAACGCAGAACTTTGATGCACCAAAGCCTATCTTAATTAATTAAGAAATAACCATTCGACCCACTATTCATTAAAGAAACGTGCATAAGATTCGTGCCGTCAAAAAACAATCCCCAAACGACAACCCACATTCCGGAATTGGTACGCCTGGTACGCCAAATCGCTCCAAAGATGACCCAGCCAATATCGACATTGAATTTCCAGACAAGAAGGCAACTGCAATTCACCCTCAACCTTTCATACACCGGGCAGTAGAGGTCATTTCACGTATAAATAGTCCTTAGTTGGATCGACATAAGAAAAATTGCTGATTCTTGAGCGGTTCGCCATCTATTCAAGAATAAGTGGTTCGCCATTTAGTCAAGAGCAGACTAATCGAATCTGAATTCAGTCACTACAAACAAAATGGAAACCGAGCACGTTACACGTTAGTTTTGGACGCCCTCTGTATCATTAAAACATTATTTTATTATATAACCTCTACGCCTCTATAACTTTTACTTGAAACATTTATCTGTAGTTCTAATATTGTTGGAAAGATCGTACTTTGCCACACTAATGAGACACTGTACCTAAGTCACTGCATCTAAATGTCCGAAAATACAGGAAGGTTTTTATTTTAAGCTGCTTTAAGTCTGTGGGTGTTTTTCATAATGATAATTGCTACTCGCATTGTGCATACTCTTGCAGAGCAATAATTGTGAGTACAGTAAGGTATCTAATAAATGGCAAGACTTTAGGGATAAGAGAGGCGGAGCTCCGAAAATTCCCGAACAATGACCTTGTGTAATGCTTATAGACCACGCAAAACAAAGACACAAACACAAACCTAGAAACAAAAACGCACATCGCCGTGACTTGAACCATGATCCATTCTCGGACCAATCAGAACAATCGGATGTTAACTTCACGCATGGCGCTTTGCTCGCTTTGGGGCACAACCAAATAATAATACTAACCCAAACAAATCCAAATTTAAAAAAAGAAACAAACATAACGTTAAGAATAAATAAAAAAACACGCCTTGCCACCAACGGGAATCGAACTCCAGTCGCTCCTATCACACGCTCAGAGCCTAACCACTGCACCACTAGACCTGCTGAAAGCAATTCACTGGAATAAGACGGTACACGGAGCACAGCTTGCTGTGCCATTAACCTGTGCCCGCACAGAGCCAATCAGAATCGCTGAAGGCGTGGCCAAATTTGAAGTAGTAGATGTCTTTATGGTGCAATGGATTACTTTCAGCTGCTCTGGCGGTCGAATGATCAGATACTGTGTCTGTGATATGGCGGCCCGGGTTCGATTCCCATCCATGGTTTTTTAAGTTTGTTTGTAAAGTTGTTTTTTCTATATTTTGACCATGACTTGGGTTAGTTTTTGTTGATTGCACCCCCGTAGCGTTCCAAGCGAGCGGAGGGCCAAGCGTTATCCGTCGCGTCATATCACAGGTAATGGCTAACAGGATGGTGCTCTGTGTACCGTGGGTAGTTTTGGTACATTCGGCGATTCGGCCATCTAGAACACGATGGTGTTCGGGAATTTTCGGAGCTCTGTGCTGTGTCTGTCTGCTCCCCTATGAATCGCAAAATCTAATTTGCGATTCTTGCATAACAGCCTAACGAAATACGTTGTTGCCATATTTCCGTAGGCTTTATAAAATGCCATTTGTCTTGGAGCAACACCCTTTACACAAGAAAACCCTGAATCTAAGAAAAGCAGTAGCCGATATAGCCACCCCAGTTGGGACCGAAACTAAATGTTGTGAAGGGTATATTTCGAGTTTTTAATATAAAATATGTTTAAAGTTGTTAAATGTGTGCATTTGCAGTGAACAATTTATACACAGCACGTAATTTATTGTGTTCATGGCAAGGCCACTGTCCTATGTTCGTGAAAATAGACCCTTAACCCTACTACACTACCCTATACTTCCCAATTATTCTACATTATTTATACAATTATTAAATACTTATAGTTTAAAGATAGGGACTGATTGCTCTGGTACAAGGTGTGTTTCCACAAATACGAGTATCTATTATAATTTCAGAGCTGATAATACCTAGTAATATTTAAAATAACTGAAATTTTAATATCCACGTACTATCTGCCTGAATTAAACAAACAAGCCCTTAAGGTTTTTATTTTGTCTCTTCATAATAATAATGTCTACTTACCTATTTACTTTGACTGCCTTTTGACTCTATATATAATAGGTTTTAGGCAACGACAGATATTTTTTAGGCTACAGCCGGACATCAGAGGCAGAGGTTTGATTTTAATACCTTAGTTTTATTTAGGATACCTAAACACTTTTTATTCGTAGCATTATTGAATGTTGATTAAAGATTGTAGGGTGATTTTAGATACGTGTTGTAATAATTAAAGTATGTTTAAACCTTGGTTTCAGTGTATAATAGTGTTGAGTGAACTGAAAAGATGGCGTTATTTTGTTGTGTTCCCAAATGTAAAGGAAATTATAAAAATGGCCACAAAGTGGCAATTTTGCTATTTCCAAAGAAGGTGACTTGAGGCAGCAGTGGGTAAATTTAATTAAGAGGGAACCAACCAAGAATATTCTTGTAAGCTTTGTTTTTCTCTACTTATAGACAGTGACTAGACATACAGACTGTATTTTTAGAAGCTGCCCCTAACATTACCTGTGCAAGCAACATATGATATTAATTGTAATTAGTTGTGTAATTTTTCTATTTTTTACCTAAATAATTATTGACAATACCTGCTTACTTTACCCCTAGGGTAGTTGCATTGTATTCAATGTTGGATTCACGGCGCGGCAGGGCAACCGGGGCGCAAGCCTCGGGGCCCCCACATATTGAAGGCCTCCACAAACCTTGGATCCAAAAATTTTATAATAAAATTTTCGATTTTCAAGAAATTAATGAGCAATTAAGTATATATTTAAACAAGGGATATTTTCATTCTATATAAAATTTATATTCAGTGATGAAATCTAAAATCTATATTAAATTCTTCACACGGTTCTCGCACTGGCTTCGTTCTTAGTTCTTCTTGTTCTTAGTCATTTGCTGGATTATTTTATTTTATTTTTCTAAGAATTAGGTATTTGAAGGATGCTGTCAAAAACAAATCGATGAGGAAAGGAGAGTGCCTAAGAGGTATAACCACAGAAAATATAGTTAACTATATTTTCGGTGGTATAACTTAAACATATTCAATGACTGCATTTGTATAAAGTAGGTAATAAAATAAAAGAGAACAGAGAGCTCTTAGTTTGTATTTGAAGAGACTCGGAGAGTTCACACAGTCCTGGTACGGTTGAATAAAAGACAAAAATTAAAATTGAATACACTGCGTTTGTAATTAGTTGTGTACTTCTTTTTGTGAGATCTCGCTTGTAAAGTGTTATTCCTCATTCACTTAAATGTACTTAACTATCAGCTGCAATAATAATTTTCAATAAATGACTAATAGTGGAAATTTGTTTATTAGATAGATATTTACTTATTGAAAGCGCCTACACTTTTTCTTTGTCCCGGGCCCCCACATCCCTGCGTCCTGCCCTGACTTTAGGCCAAATAAATAAACTAACTCAGCTTAGCTCTTCAAGTACATTTATGATGTTAAGACTGTAGAGAATGTTCTTATTGCAGCTGCTTATTTTCTAAAGCAAAATACCGAACAGAGTTCTGTAAAATGCAATTTAGACATTTTAAGTGATATTTTAACATCTGAGGAGCACGCTCTATTTTTTCGTATTTACAATAATTACCACAAGTGCCAAAAATTCCATCACTCAAGAGCACAAAGTCAACCACTTCAAAAATTTTTCAAAAACGTCAAGTAAATGTTTTTTTTCTACAGCCCCGCGCAAAATAACTAAATACTAAATTCAAATGAAATCGCAAAATCGACTAATGCCGTGGATCCTTATTTTGCGCTCTAGCGCGAACATGGAAAAGGAAATTCTCACTTTTTCCGTCTAGTGTGCTGAATGGTCATGGAAACCGAAGATAAATAAATGACAGTCGTGCGTTTGTTACAGTTTGTTGCTGACAATCCTGTTCTAAATATGCCCGAAGCCCGAACATAATATGTCAAAACTGACAGTCATTCGCAAATTTCAGAATAAGTATAGAGAAAAATGTGGATTTAATTTTAAAAAATACGGCTGTAGAAAAAGTTCTGTGTGTTTTTCGAGCGCAAAGTAAGATTGCCGTTTTCGAAAGATTACTTCATATATTTTTCAGTTATTTAGTTTTTTGTCTTATCTTGGTTTTGGGCATTCCTTTGGGTTAGTTTGAGTTAGTTTTGTTTCGTTGCGCCCCCGGACGAGCGAAGGGCCATGCGTGAAGTGAAATATTAGAACAACACCGGGCTGCTGCCAAATTGCGCAGGTCTGAGGGTCGAAAATTTGCTATAGGTAGACGTGAGTCCAACGAACCCAGACGAACCAATTTTCGCTCAGCTTATTTTTTCCGATCGCGAGATTTCAGTTCGTATTGCACTTGTGAATGAGAGGCGCGTGATTGGCGAGCTACGTGAGGTGATGCATGTCTTCGCGATGCAACCAGTTGTTTGTAAGTCAGCAAATGGTCTGGAGGTCTGCATGGTCGGCCTTCACTTCGGCGACCCGTGTTCAAATCCCGTCAGTTTTGTTTTTTTTTAAGTAAACAGTTTTTTCTTGATTTTTGGGTTTTTCTTGGGTATGGCTTGGGTTAGCACTTGGTTAGTTTTCTTTTCTAGAGTCCCGGAGCGAGCGAAGCGAGCGAAGAGTCATATACTTGCCAATTACAGGTCTTTAAATCGCATGCATTCACAAGTGCACTACGAACTGAAATATCGATTTCGGATCAAGCCTTAAGGAAAGGGAGCTTGTCCACGGCCACCTAGGTGCCCGTGTCTAAGTGTTAGTCCACATGCATACGTGATCACGGATCCGTTGTGCCCACGTGACCAACAACATCAGCAACATATCAGGAGAGCGACTTGACTCTCCGTCAAGGTCAAAACGGACGAAAGTTTGTGTGTGATGGTTGCGGCTGTGACAGAGAGAGATAATTAAAACAAAAATTATTTTGGCACTTGCTTAATGATAATGTCAAGTTAATGTTTAGTTGATAAAATTAATGAAAAATAAATACTTAATATAATACTGAAGAACCTCCCTATAAATGTGGATACTGCGGTTGGGTTATTCACTGTGTTTGTGAAAATAATTTGGAACATATCTGTTTTAAAAATCGGTTGATACCTAATAACAGTGTCATTAGTATGGAAAAAAACATTGCAGATGACATTCTAAAATAATTTAAAAAAATTAGACTGGTCATCTTCCAACTGGCGAAACAATGTATTGCCACATCCATAAAGGTTTCGTGCTTCCTCAGTAAAAATTGATCTTGTCTATATTATCCTGTATATGGGGGCTTAGAATTTTCTTCGTTTATTTTTGCTAAATATGCTACATATGCTAATTTAATTTCTTTTTTGTAATTGGATATTTCCCACGCAGTTTTTCTCTTTAAATTTCTACACTTAACATTCGCAAGTAAAAAAAAGGTTTCCGAATTCATTTCTAAGGTAGGTACCTAGCTATAGTGCCTACTTTAAAAAATTGGCAAAACTTACAAAACTAACTAGCAGCAGTAAGTGCCATATACAATACAAACTAAATTCAAATTGCTGCAACCAAAAAGGAACTCGATGCGCATGTCAAAACACATACAGATGCGTATCACGGAAGCTCGATGTGGATGGCCAAATTTCAATGTGAGCGTTTCACGTATACGGATATCCGTGATCGCGTATGCATGTGGACTAATAATACTCTGGTAACTGCAATCATCATCATATATTAATTTGTTCATTACATAGGTTTCTTAACTACATAACTAACAGTAAGAATGACATTGAACTTGACACTGCTGTTAAGCCGGGCAATGTTTCTGCATTGCCTTAGTGGCCAGCAGGTAGCGTCACCCATAGGGGGTCGCTGTTAAACCTATTTAATCTATTGGGTATGTGGTATCGTTCGTTTGGTGCTACACTTTACATGGGTTGCCCCTTCAAAGTTATAATACTAAGAGATTGCTATTTGGGTGTACATGTTGCAGAAGTTGTTGATAGATGTAGTTATGTAGGGAAAACTACAGAAAAACCCTACTTCAACTGTTCTTATAGAACAGGGCGTCATAAAGCTACAATTTTATATTTACAATATATACATGTATTCTGACAAAACAATTAAAAATATATACAATGATTGTAGGGGACTTAACCATGTTAAGTCTATTCAAGTAATGTAATGGTATCAGGTCGCGCTGAGCGAGTACCGTGGTACCGGCTGCGAATACATGGACGCTTCGGTGGCTTGGAATCATATGCGTTATGACGGTTTCTAGAGCATATTTATATGCCGACCAGCTTCCTTAACATGCCCCGCCCACGTGTCCGAACGCCGTGGATTGGCCTGGCGAGAACAAATCTTGCGCGTAGTTTGAAGGAGGTGCTGCATTTCTGTGCTCCTGATATCTTTGTAACTGCAATGCAAAATGCAATGCAATGAAAACGTCGGATCCTAAGCAAGTAGATATTTCCTAAACCCGCCAGGCGCCGCTGTGATACGCTGCACTGCAGTACGCAGACTCATACCTGTCATACGGAATGAGATTATGCGCATTTAAAGATCCTTTACAGGCGTAGCCGCCTATATCAAAATCGGCCTCTTCAATTGGTCGATCCGCATGGCCCTCCGCTCGCTACGGGGGCTCAAGAAAAGGAAACTAACCAGGTGTGAACCCAGTCTAACCCAAAATCAAGAAAAAAAAACTGTTTAGAAACATAATCTTAAAAAATTAATAAAAAAAGCAGCGGGGTTCGAACCCGTGCCGTCCAGGTGAGACCCAACTATCTAAACCTCTATACCACGAGAGCTCTTGCGACAAATTGATCGCATCAGGAAGACATATTGTAATACGAGATGGGTCGACCAATAGGAGAAGACGATTTTGATATAGTCGGCTACGCCTGTAAAGGATCTTTAAATGCAGATGATGCACCTTTCCCACGGCCACCTATTAGGTAACCGTGATCAAGCTAGCCGAGTTCGGTAATCCTGTCAGAGATGTGACGGATGACGGATTTTTTGTCACGTGACCACAGATCGGACGGAGCATATATTTAAGTATTAAATATATGGGACGGAGTAATCTTGAATAAACGAACGGTATAGATCGTTGTCAAGTCAAAGGTGTCAAACGTCATTCTGCATTCTGGTGGTGTGTAGTCATAATTATGGTCATGCTCAATGGGTCTCTTCAGGTTCACTTCAGACTTTGGCGATAAACAGTCTTTGAAGAACAAATCCTTTGAGGTTGATGGTTTTGTAGTAGGTGTGAAATTTTGTGTTTCTGATATTGCAGTACGTTTAGGTGTTGTAGCCACATCTTGATTGAATACAATCTTAAAAATAATGCTGTGTTAGTTAAGTTTGGTATTGCAATGAAATAATTAAATTTTATTTCATGCATGCTGAAAGCCGAGTATGTGTAGGACAAAACTTACTGTATTTGTATTCCGAGTTTCAACTTCTGAATTTCCCACACCCAAATAAAACTGCTTTCCTCCTAATATATCTAGGGCCCTTAACTCAAAACCACAGCTTAGTACAATCAGCTAGGGGTGTGCGATTTAAATCGATTTTTCAAAAGATCGATTTTTTTAGATACGATTTCCAATTTTTTAAATCGATTTTCACACATTCGATTTTTTCAAGAATCGATTTTTTTAGAACCATATCGATTCTACGATCTTAATCTTCATGATCTCAGACAAATTTATGAAGTCCACATTTTATTTTCTCAATAAAATAAGCTTTCGCTGCTGAATGCATCCATTATCGGCTAGTTTTCAAGATGCATTCCGTTTACTATTAAGTCGAAACAACTGAGCGGGACCTAAAGTGTTTGTTTACATGCCTAATGGTCCAGTGGTTAGATGGTATGTCTGTGATACGGCATCCCGGGTTCAATTCCCGGTAGTGGCGAGGCGTGTTTTTTTATTTTTATTTTTTTGAGGTTACGTTTGTAAAATGTTGCATTTTCCTCATTTTGGGTATTTTGTGTTTTTGTTGGTTGCGTTCCCGTAGCCAGCGAAGCAAGCTGAGGGCCATGCGTGAAGTAAAAATTAGACATTCTAAAATAGTAAGCAAAGGCTCCAGAACCCGCCCAGTTGTTTCGACCAATAGTAAACGGAATGTATCTTGGGAGCTATCCTCTCCTTAGGCCGCCCGCGGAACTAATCAAGGACACACGATGGAGCATATTAATCCTGTGTCTTTAGTTAGTCCGGACGATATTCTTTGGCCCCGTCAACGTTAAGTTTCAAAGATATAAATAAACACTAGGGTGGAGTGAAAAATGAATTTTTTTGATTTCTTTGATGTAATAGTTACAAAAAGTTTCCATTAGGATCACATATTATCCATACCAATTTTTGTTTTAATCGCTTTATATTTAGAGGGTCCGCCAGACCCACCAATGTTAGAAAAGAAGTTGAAAATTGCAATTTTTTTAAATTCGTATATAGCTGCATTCTTTACGTGTAAATGTTACTAATAGCAAAAATTATACTCAGGTTAGTCATATATGCAATACTACCACTAATGGTAATTGCGATCAATCATTTAGAGGGTCCGCCTTCCGCCACGGCTGCGGCTTTAAATATAACGTTTTACTATTTTATTTAATTCCTTCAATTCGAGCCCCGTACTTAGTCCGTGCCTGTCGTAAGTGAATGAGCAATTACCTTTAGTAGTAGTATTGCGTATATGGCTAACCTGAGTATAATTTTTGAAATACGAATTTAAAAAAATTGCAATTTTCAACTTTTTTTCTAACATTGGTGGGTCTGGCGGACCCTCTAAATATAAAGCTATTAAAACAAAAATTGGTATGGATAATATGTGTTCCTAATGGAAACTTTTTGTAACTATTACATCAAAGAAATCAAAAAAATTCATTTTTCACTCCACCCTAATAAACACATGACGTGATAAATGTCAATTTCTATTCCCTACCCTTTAAGTCTGTCGTTGGTAGTATTTGTTAATCCTTTTTTGAAAGACAAACCAGTTGCAACATATTTTGTTTTTCCTAATTTAATAAAATTGCCTTCTTTTAAATTTGTTTGTGTATGATTTGTTTGCGTTTGTTGAAAAAAAAAACGAGAAACCGAAATTATAGGTTAAGTTTTTCTGACATTTGAATTTTTTTTGCACATTGTTTACATTTTCTAAAATTTTTACGCCTGTTTACGTTTTTTCCACATTTTTTTACACGTAAACCTCCATTCCTGTGATCTATACATAAATAAATAAAAAAAGATCGATTTTTTAAAATATCGATTATTTGCCTTCGATATTTTTATGAATCGATTCTGTGACATCCGATTCGAATCGATTCAAAATATCGATCTCTTGGAGAGAATCGAACACCCCTACAATCAGCTAGGACACTCCGCTCGTGAGAACGGTTTGCGCCGATCCTTGCGCATGGCGCCATTATGGAGAAGATCACGGCACTAGCGTCGGTAGCGGCTATATGTTCCTTAGATTTTGAAATAATTGAACATAGGCGTAGTTAAAAGTGTTGATACCGATTTCGTGTTTTTATAACTAGCGATATCATGAGTTTCCCCAAGAAGGGACACGTTTGTGCCGCTAAAGGTTGTATTAATAAAAAATATAATTCTGATAGGAGCTTCTTTCGGTTTCCTAGTGATAAAAAGACGTAAGTATCTAATCATAACTACGATATATGTAATATTTTCACGGCTTAGTACAAAGCTGTGATATTTTGTTGGGTCCACATTTCAACTTGAATATTCTTATTGTATATTATGGGCATGTCTGTGCAAAGCAATGAATGTTTTGTCATATCATGCCATCATTCTTTATGTCATCAACTTACTTCGTAATTATATACTGGTAATAGTTATTTGTATTTTTAGAGCGCAAAATAACGGATTACCGCCTGACAAAGAATATTACTGTAATCTTTCGAAAACGGTAATCTTATTTTGCGCTCGAAAAACACACAAAATTATTTCTACAGCCCTATTTTTATAAATTAAATGCACATTTTTCTCTATACTATATATTCTGAAATTTGCAAATGACTGTCAGTTTTGACATGTTGCATTCGGGCTTCGGGCATATTTAGAACAGGAGTGCCAGCAACAAACTGTAACAAACGCACGACTGTCATTTATTTATCTTCGGTTTCCATAACCATTCATAGCACACTCGACGGAAAATTGAGAATGTTCTCAAAATATTTGCAGTAATAGTATATTGTGCAACAAGTGTTGAAGTGTAATTTATGTCACTCGCCTACGGCTCGTGCCATCAAACTTCCCACTCGTGTGAAAAGTGATTTTTCACACGCGTTACATACTGTATTTCATACAAACACTTCTACAGCAATTTGTGTAACTAGTTAATGAGTAGGTATTGACATGCCAGGGCTGGGACAACGCCCTACTCGGGGCGTCCTTTTAGAGTTTCGCCCTTAATTTTTGGAGTCATTCTTTTCATATCTCTGGAAAAATGCACCATTCATCGGCGGTCTCCTCTTATGGCTTTGTCTTCCTCCAGGGACCCATTTTTGACATATCCGGAAAAGGGAGCATCCGGGGGCGAAGCCCTAAATTGGGACTTCCTGAGGCCCAAAGCCCTGAAATGTGGCCCCTGGTACAGCGCTCATTTTCGCAGATTTTAAAATGGGGCCCTCGGGGGGGCGAAGTTTTTGAATGGGGCCCTCGGTGTGGGAGTCTCATATTTGACACATTTAGAAATGAGGTTCCCCCCGGGGACGAAGCCCTAAAATGGGGCCCCTGGGGGGGGGGGCGAAACCCTAGAATGTGGCCTATGGTACGGGAGTCTCATTTTTTACAGATTTAGAAATGGGGCCCCCCGAGGCGAAGCCCTAAAATTGGGCCCAAGCTTGAAAAGAGGGCCCCTGGTATGAGAGGCCCATTTCCTACAGTTTTGCAAAAAGGGGCTTCTGGGGGGTGAAGCGCTAAAATTGGGCCCCCTTTTTACAGATCTAGGAATGGAACCTCTGAGGGCTAAGCTCTAAAAATTAGACGAAGCCCTTTAATCAAAATACCCGGATAAGCGTGTGAAAAGTACACTTTGCACACGTCGTAGGCAAAGTATATTCTTCGCACCATGTTTGAAATGTCCAGTTTTCAAGAGCAGTTGTTAGTGCGTTTTTGCCTATTTTCAGGGCAGTCGGAGAAAAAATTATATTTAAGAGTTCGCATGTACTATACTCTTAAAAATATTAACTTTAATTTAAAAAATATAAAAAAAATAAATTAATCATATGGAGGAATTGATGTAAATTTATTTTCGCTTCGCCCTCAAAATGGTATAATTATCTATTCTTAGGAAACAAATAATAAAACTTTAAAATATTCAAAATATCCATGTAATCATTGCCTTTTTCACTGATTCCGTTCGAATGTATGTATTTTAGTATTTATTTTAATTTAATTACCTAATGTTTATTTGTGGTTTGATCATATTTTATGTTTGTTTTATTTTTCGACTTTGGAAATTAAACCATGTATAACTCTTCTTAAATAAATTGTGTCTTTGTATTTTTCCAATATGTTTATTAATTTATTTTTTCTTCATGAATACGATAATCACTAATAATCGGCATGCACCTAGCACCCGAGTTAAACCAATAACCTGAGAATACGATACTGTAATTCAGAAATAAAATTTCCTTAATACGGCGCTGGATTCTCTCCCCGGTGCGAGAGCGACAGCGCGAGTTTCGCCTATCTTGCATCTTTTTCTGTTCCGGGCCAATACTTCAAAGGTGCCGGCCGAGAGACTTCCAGCTGATTGTTGTACTAAGCTGTGTCAAAACTATTAAAGGGGGTGGAAGAAGGAGGCCCACCACCAGTAGCACTTTGGTGTACTTTTATTTGACTGCCCTTCTTTTTTATTTGGTATTTGAAATCAACCCACGTCTAGAAAATAATAACTATTAAAAGAAAATATTTTGAAGCAATACAAAATGTAGCAATAAATCAGCTAGAACAAAATAAATGTTTACCTTCTGCCATTTCTCTGGTGATTTTTCCCCAAATCCTAACGCGTTTAATCGGTTTGTTACTTCAGTCCACATAATTTTTTGCCTTTCTCGCCCTTGGGACCCCACAAATCGGCCATTGGCGAAATCTCTGTGATCATCCATCATCCATAAAATCTAGCAATACTTGCCAGTGGGCTTCTCTTATTTTAAACGACATTTTGAATGAACAAAAATAAATTAACTCAGACAAACCAGCAACCGTCGAACCGAAAATTCAAATAAAAAGTAATAAAAACCATCTGGGATCCGTGTTGCGACCACCGATCGGTGGTTGCGACCATCTGTTCCTATGTTCGCACCAACGCCAAGTCTAGGTGGCGTTGGTTCGCACCATCGGATAACAAGGCAACGCCACCTAGACTTTCAAGCTTTTTCCATTAAAAGTCATATATATATATATAAACTAAGTATATGTTAAAAGTGCTTTCCAAAGCCGAATCATAGATAATATATATAAAAAAAAAGCCGAATAAACAAACTCGATCCTAATACGACCGTAAAATAGAATACCTAAATCCGATTAAATCGTATTCGAAATCGAGCTACTCGATATTTTCGTATCGTAAAATAGAATCCGGTTGCTGGATTTCATTTCAGAGACTAAAAACCCATGATACAGGCTGAGTTCTTTCATTTTAAAACAACATACTTAGCAAAATCTAAAATATTATTTCCCCTACATTTAGATGTCATAAACGAACGTTTCAGATTAATCCGATCGATCTGAGGTATGGTATATACCACCGATCTATATACCCAACGCGACTAGGGACTAAAAGCCACTGTAAGCGACTCGCGGATGCTGTGACAGTATCGCTACATTCCATGCCATATTTCACTTTTCGAATGGCCCTCCGCTCGCTGCCGCTCGCTACGGGGGCTCAAGAAAAGGAAACTAACCAGGTGCTAACCCAAGACATACCCAAAAACAAGAAAAAAACAGTTTAGAAATATAACCTTAAAAAAAAAAAATTAAAACACCGATGGGGTTTGAACTTGAGTCGCCGAAGTGAAGGCTAATCATGCAAACCGCTAGACCACCGGGCACATACAAACGATTGGTTGCATCACGAAGACATGACGCGCAGGTGCGCGCGCACGCATGGAATGTAGCGATACTGTCACAGCATCCGCGAGTCTGTAAGCAATCCAAACAGCGCCATCGTCGCCGTGACGGTCAAATTATAATTATTTCTACGTCAAATGTCAAAAACTCAAAACATCTTCATTTTGATTTGCCCAACTTCCCTGCAATTTCCGAAGGAAAATAGTTATTTTGCGGCCAAAGCGTCCTAAAAGTTCATTTTGACTTGGACCGTAGCTTAAGAAGGAATTGGCAAGATTCAAAGCAGTGAAAATATAGTTATTTTGCCGTACTCTTCGAATCGGCTATGGAAGTCGAGACAGGTTAGTTGAATAATGTTTAATTTATCTCCAAAACTCCCCAAGGTGGTTTAAAAGCCTAAACCTATTAATCTATAAAAGCTATTGTGTTTTCGGTGCTCAAAGGCTTTCATATCAAAGTGTTGTAAATCAGTTCGTGGCTAACTTTCCTTTCCAAAAATTGAAGCATCTTGTAGGTAATTGCTTCCATATATTAAAAAATGAGTCTCGAGTATAGCGGATTATATTTATTCCCAGCATGTGTGAAGGTATATTAAGGGGTAGGCAGATTTCTTGTGGGCGTTAGTCAAGCTTTAAGATTATACATACCTAACATAAGAGCATGACATATTGTAGATGTTTTTTATGCTGATTATTACATTTTCTTTGAAATAAACAGTTTCAATTACTTGTAATTCTTTTATATAGTGAGCATCCAGCGTTCTACTAACTCTTTGTAGTGAAAACTTCTTTAGGCACCTTTAGCACGCATCAAGCTGGGATGCTCATTCAGGTAAAGTTGGCTAGAGTTGACTTCAGCCAAGCGAGAGGGAGATGCAATCAGTAACAAGGCATTTAAAGTCTTATTTGGGTATCATGTACATCTTGTCAGTGTGATAGGTACTTATATCTATTAATTTGAATAATCATGTACCCTAACCCTTAACTCCCACATAAAAACAACTATTAGATATGTATTATGCCAGTCGGTATACTTAATCTCGGTACCTGGCATCAGGGTTGCCAACTCGCTCCTAAAGAAAATCGGGACAAACTTGCCTAAACCGCGGGACAAAGAGGCCAAATGCGGGACAAATTATTTTAAATTCAAATTGTAACAAAAACACAAATAGCGTCCCGCGACAGATAGCGGCGGGACGCGGGGCATATGCCTCGAAAATCGGGACATTCCGCTCCCGGCGGGTGAGTTGGCAACCCTACCTGGCATCTTCCTTCAGGACTCTTAATTTTATGTAGTTTTGAATATTGCTTTGTTGAAGTTTTCACTTCATGGTGCAGTCTTAAGTACCCAATGTTTCTTTTTTATCTAAATATATGTATTGTGTAAATGCTATTCTAAATCAAGTTTCAATTGAGCTGGTTTTGCACAGCTGAGTGGCTTAAACTTTGTTCAGTTAAGTGTTGACTGCTAGAGACTTGAACCTTCCCATATAATTCAAAATCATTTATTGTCCTTTTTGCAAGAGGCTTAGACAGTAAAATTAAAACAAAGAAAATGACAAATCTCTAAAAATATGCTAATTGGGCATGTATCAATAGTGTTGAACACCATGTAAAAGTAAAAAAAAAACACATTAAACAGGAAAGTTGAAAGATAATAATTGACAATAAATACAAATAGTACCTGTATAGTATAAAAACACATATTATTGGGAAAGAGCTGCAGGACACAAAAGTCACTATTGCTCTTGGCAAATGCTAAATTCAGACAATACTAAAATCATAAAACCAAGACAGATAAGTATATACAAGTAAATCACTGTACCTGTCTCATGATTTCTCCTGTGGACTTTTAATAAGAGTAGCGATATTGATCCTATGATATGCTTTACTGAAATTTATGCTGGCCGAGTCAACCTGACTCTAGTTTTCAGCAGTTCCTACTAAATAATTTTGGTATTCTATTAAATTCGGTACTGTGGACCATCCTTTCACAAGTTCATGCTGGATAACTGAAAGATATTTCTGAAATGTGGAGTCATTATATTTGTTACTAAAGAATCAAAATTTTTTGGTGATGCTTTAGTAATAGGCTTGTAATTCGAAATGTCAGCTCGATCACCAGACTTAAATATACTGGTTAAATAGCATGTTTTCCGTTTAGAGGGAAAATTGCTGACAATGATAGATTAAATAGAGAACAGATTCTCTCAGAGAGAACAAATTTTTTATTATTTAAAAAGTGAACTGGTAAGCCATCAGGTCTGCATCCTAAGTTGTTATTTAATTTATCCAATTGATTAAATACTTCTATAAATGTAAAGGTGCAGGGGGACCATTCAGTAGCTTTAGAATTAGTAAAATTAAGATTTCGTTTACAATGGTTGACATATGCAGATACAAGATGCTAAGCAAATACATTCACAATCTCTGTAGGGCAGTCAGCCTCCACACCTCCATAGAACAAACATTTTGGCAATACAACTGCCTTTCTTTGAATTGACATAATTCCAAAATTCCTTGCTAGATGTTAAGGTATTTTCTAACCGATTTCATAATCGCTTTGAGATAAGTTATTTTCATATTTTTTGTGGGCTATTTTCATTTCAATTATATTTGATTTTATTTCATTGTTGAACTCTCTTGGAAATATTAAATTTTTCGCCCTTCTCCTTGGTACAACTGTTGACAATTATTGTGATGTTGGGATCAAAAATAGAATTTTTGTTTTTAGTAAGTATTCGTTGAAGTATTCTAAAACATTGAAAATTAGTTTTTTCATAGTTTACTTTTAATTTATTTGCATTGAACCATTGCGTAATTTCCAAAATTGAATTCTTGCTCTTGGCCATTAAATTCTCCGGGTCTTTATCTCTAACAATGATCATCAGACACATTACAAGGAACGTCATTTACAAATATGTTGAAAAGTAAGGGCCCCAGAATTCAGCCCTGTGGTATTCTGTGACTGACTTTTTGTTAAATGATGTACTTACATTCAATGTCCTTGTTATCGACACATACAAATTGGTTCCTATTGGACAGATGTGATTTAAACCATTGCAACACTGTGTCCTTCACTCCCAAAGATTCCAGCTTCATCAGAAAACTATCATGTCACCATGTCAAAAGCTTTTGACAAATCATGTATCAGCAAAACCCACATCTTACTTTTGTTGTGCCTACTATTTAAGAATATTGTATATTGCATTCGCCATAGACAATATGTCCTCTAAAACCGTGCTGGAATAGGGTTAATAAGAATGCAAAAAATGATTTGAATATGTCAGCCATTTATTTTTTATTTGTATATTCTATCTTGTTCTCAGTTATTTTCGATTTGTAATTTTTGTTTCGATTACCTCTTCCCATTTCCCATTTAATAATACTCCATACCTTTTTTAAAAGGTTTGAGGAGGGTTTTATCTCATCCTCAATGCTCATTTATTTGGTTTGTTTTTAATTTCTCTTAATAGATTTTAATAGAGCCTATAAAAATACTTTAAAATAGGGTTAGGGTTGGTGAATCAAAACCCAAATAATGGTCTCGTGCCTACAAAATTGTCTTTGGTATCCAAGCTTTGTGCTTTTTAATTTTTATTTTTTTAACTGGGAAGTATTTACTTAGTATAGTTGCTAATTTTTTATAAAATATATTTTTTGGGCAGATATTTCATGTAATAAACAGGAAAACAGGCTATGTCCCCCCAACCCCCCCATTGGAATAACACTTTAAATTTGTGGAAGGGAAAATCCTTCTTTGTCTCTGTTACAAATGGAATGCTTTTATGGTCCGAAAACCCTGTGCCCTTAGCTCTGGAAATATTGAGGGTAAATATTGGTAATTATGTATTGTTGTCTAACACAGTTGTCGAGGTATTTATTAGTCTGCCTAGTTGGCTCGTAGCAGTTTAGTAATGATTGAAAGTTGTGTTATTCAGGTGTTGAATGTGATATATCAATATTGTAATACCCACACATAACTATATGCTTTTTGAATGATAACAAATTGTCCAAAACAATTTCAAGTCTTTGTATAAAACCCGTTACTTCCATACTAGAACTTATGTATATACAAACAATAACACATAATCGTAGTAGGATATTCTTTGCACATACATATATACAACATCATATTCAATACCATAACATTGAGATGATTGTTGTAGCAATGTATTTTATATGGGAAGATTGAACCAGCCATGGTTCAACTGAGATGAGCTTAAGCTGGTCTTGTATAGTTTGGCCTAAATATTTAAGATAATTTAGTCAGTCATTAAAATCAGGTCCCTAGCTATAACACAAGAACCCGTGATTGCATAGCAACAAATTAAACTAAAATTTGTACAAGTAGATAATTGTTAAATTCTTAATCTCATTATTATATTCATTTGCCTCTAGAATTTAGAAAATTGCATATTATCAGATATAGAAATAAAATAAGAAAACTGTTACCAAGCATTAACTTTTTTATGAAATAAAGTTTATTAGACTAGTTCTTTATAAGTTAGACCTAATTACTAAGATCCCCGAGTCAGTGTTTTATTAAACACTGGTATTGAGGCTAGCTGTAACAGCTCAAAAAATTTCAATCACAAAATAACTTAAAACTATACAGCATAATATAAACTATAATGAAAATTTAAACCTCAATTTATATTATAGAATTCAGCTTGCCGCCTTTTGAGTAACATCCTATAATTTTGCACATCTCTAACATTGTAAGATTTATATGTCACGGATGTTTGATACCTAGAATTATATAGATCTTTATTTGTTCTTATATTGTCTTAAGTATATAATATAGCTTTATTTCAAAATTGTTACAAAAAATGACAACAGAAATGACATAAAAAAAAGCTCAACATTGTGCTTACAGCAAAAACATAGTTCATAAATATTTTTTTTTGTCTAATATGAATTTAATATAACTGCATATATTAAAGTAATCATTGAGATATTACGGTTTCCATTCGATGAGTAATTTCTTCACTTCTATATTGAAAATTATTTGGCCTTCAACCTTTTTTATTACGGAAGGTAGCTTAGGTATATAGTTTTACTCGTAGTTTTATATAAATATAACCTGGATAATTATCTGTTAAATGCAGTCAGTGTATAGGGTAGCTATTATGTTGGCTTCTCCTATTATAGTTACTTGTGTACTCAGTTTCAAATAGATACATTTTATTTTAAAAATAAGTATTTCGGCATTATTCCTTAAATTAAATTTTTTTAATTATTCTTATAATATATGTTGTTTGGAATCTTCGGCAAAATGCACTAACACAGAATTTTATCCAAAATACCGAAACATCATTTTTGCACCCGACGCGCGTTTTGCTAACCATGTTAGCATCATCAGGGGATGATTAAAACTGCAGTTTGGGTTAGCAAAACGCGCGTCGAGTGGAAAAATTCTGTTTCGGTATTGTGGATAAAACTGTTTTAGTAATTATTCTTATCATGCGTTTCTGAGCAACAAAAAATACTAAAATTGGAAGAGTGCATTATCTTTAAGGCATTCTCGTCTATGTATCTTCCTACTACTGACATTCCACAGCAGATAAAACTTAGCTTTCTAAGCAGTGGTGTTATCTGACAAATCCAATCCAAGTTTTCATTTATTTGCAATTATTTAGTCTTCTATTTTCAGATAATGTTATTAAACTTTCTGATATTCAAATTCAAAAATAACTATATTATCATCATTAGTTGTTGGCAAAGCCCTGTAAAATTAAGATAATCGAACAAAATAAGGTAAAATTAAATATAAAATATACTCGAAAATATACAGAAAATAAGATAAATTGAAATAAAGTATAAAGATAAAAAAAAGAAACAATATGTATTAACATTTAACAATATATCAGAGAGAACTTATGGAAAGACATAATTGAAATATTCATCAAGAGAGTAGTATGCTTTAGTGGCTAGCATTTTTTTACAGCCCTCTTGAACCTAACTACACATTTTATAATCCTAATTTCAAGAGGTAGATTATTAAATATTTTTTCCCCATATACTTAAATAAAATAATTTTTCACCTGCTCAGTGTGTGGAATGGGCAGACGGAAGGTGTAAGTTAGTGCAAAAAATTACATATGACAATTTAGTCCTTATGTTTTTTAAAAACAATACTTGCCGGCGTTTGTAGGATATATAGAGAGTGAGTGGAGTGTCAATATCCTAATGTAGTATAATATTGTGCCTAGATGGGTTCGCCTTGTAAGAATACGTTATCCGTAGAACACTTAAAACTTAATAAGTTAGTTTTAGAAACATTAAGACTGAGATGGTTTGCATCAAACCAGTCCTTAACCTTAATCAGGTCAGTGTCCAAGATCCTTTTTTACTTGTCTTACGTGTTTTGCATGCCATAAAATAGTGGTATCATCAGCGAGCATAGTTTGGGTTAGTGTTAGTCTCTCGTCTTATTGATAATAGGGCCAAGTCGTTAATATATAAAAGGAAGAGTATAAGTCCCAAGACAGAGCCGGGGGGACACCCAGATAAATTTGTTGCTCATCTAAGCAGCAGACCTTGAAATTGTCACACTGAACATGGGTAGGATCCGAATTACAAGGAAGAGCCTCTTAAGTCATATCTCGCCAACTTCCACAGCAATATTCTGTGATCCACACTATCAAAGGCTTTGGAGACATCACAGAACACTGCTATACCAGCCTCACCACAGTTAAGCTTATTGTAGAGTACACGCAGAAGGTCAAATATGGCATCTCCAGTGCTCTTTGTCTCTTGGAATACAAACTGCTTAGGACTCTAAAGATTAAACCTATTCAAGAAAGAAGTCATTATAACCTTCGCCAACTTCTCAACGATTTTAGACATGGCAGGCACAAGAGCTATTGGGCGAAAATTAGATGGACTGTCATGATCGCCACCCTTATTAGATATTATTATTATTTAGAGCAACAACCACTGCTCGTTTCAGATATATATAGGAAATGTGTTAGTAGAAAATGAAGCATTTATTGCGTCTGCAAGTGCTTCTAGTGCCCTGGTGGGAAGAGCCGAAAATATCTTCATAGAGATCTGGTCCCATCCTGTAGAAGTTTTATACTCTATTTTTTTTATGATGTCCCTAACCTTTAAAACATTAGTTGGACTGAAAAAGAAAGTCCCCCAACATTAATACCGCTCATGAAATCCCCAGGTTTGTTTGTGCTACAAATGTGACTTTCAGAAGCAACCTTACAGTAATAGGAATTAAGCCCATCTGCATTTAATTCAGAATCTGTTGGAAGAGTATCATCCTTCTCCCTGAGTTCATTCACAATACACAAGGATTCCTTTGCCTTATTTGAAGATTCATTGATTCGTTTCCTATAGTACAGCTGTTTACAAAGGGAAATAGTGCTGCTATATATTATTCGATAGTTGTTAAAATAGTTTAAAAATGATTCATTGTCCATTGAGAACTTTCTAATGTAATGAAGAGACCGCATATTTTTTCCTGATATTCTTAATCCCTTCGTGTACCAATGCTTTTTTGTTTTGAAATTTTTATTGACAATGGGAAATGATTTGTCAAAAATATTGGATATGGATGAATGGAATGCCTCAAGTTTGTCATCATTTGAGTTCAAGATTTCACCCCAACTGGTATTATCACTAAGAATATTAAATCTTGCAAAGTTTATTTTTGTAAATAGTCTGCCATGCGTAATGCTAGTATGTTTTGGGGGTTTAAAAAGTAATAGACTAGTTACAATAGCCTCATGGCCAGATAACCCGTGACTGTTACATTGACAAATAATATTCTCATTACCTAGGTTTGAACATACCTAATAAATTGTTGAAACTTTCAATGTTTTTTAAATTGTTTGTTCTAAAGAATATCAAGTTAATTTTTTCTGGATTAACTAATAATCTATTTTCTTTCAAGCAACTTGAAACTTTCATTAATAATTGATCACTATTTACTATCCACTGTAGCGTACTCTTATTTCGCATTTACAGGTTTGTATCATCTGCACAATTAATTAAGATTTGCTGAGGACTATCTATTATGGAATACAAATCATTAATAAAAATCACAAAGAAAACATGGCTCTAAATGCTGCCTTGAGCTATTCCTTGGTTATTTACAAGTAGGTTAGATTTACATAAAGCTTGTTTTCTATCATGAAGATATGATGAAATCAGGTTTAAGGCTACTATACTATACTTTTCCAATTTTTTTAATAAATATGACCCTATTCAGATAATCATGCGTTTGACAAGTCTAGGAACATTCCAATTGCACCCTCCCCATGTTTAAAGCAATTCACTACTGATTGTTTAAGCTGATAAGCTGATAAGTTGCGGTCTACCTAGATTTTCCCTCTATGAAGTTGTGCTGGTTTTCATTTACTGCACGGCATATGATTATTTTACTCATAGCCAGCTCATGAAGCTTTGAAATTCATAGATTGAGGGTCTCTTACCCTTTCTATGTAGAGGCTTTATTAGGTCAGTTTTAAATTTAATCGGAAATACACCACATATTTCAATGAACTATTGATTAGAAAACACAAGACATCTTTTACTTCACATTCTGAGCACTTTATTGAACTGGTTGATATCCTCGTCTATTCCACAACTATTCTTATTTTTGGATTCACTTGCCAGTTCACTTACCTCTCTTGATGTTAGGGGTTTTTAAAACATGGACTAGGTATTTTCTCGCATATTACATAAATACGTCGATTTTTCTATTTTTTTCACTAGTTTAGGAATGATATTCACTAATTTTTTATGCAACTTTCTCAGCGCCTCCCTCTAGCTGTTCTTCTTTACTTGAATTATATTTCTTTGTAATTTTGCTCAATACCCACATACATTTCATTTTATTATCAGAATTAGAACTTCTATCTTCATAATTTTTTATATTGATATTTTTTTTACAATGTATCATATTCTTTTTTCATCTTGCTGTATAATTCTTTATAATCAGAATTGTATGAACTTAAAGTAGGCTTCAACTTCTAGGTGTTTGTTTCTTTTTAAATTATTTTAGCACAAAACTGTTAATGTCAGACTCCACTTACAAACTTTCAAACATACATACATAAAACTATCCCATTGCACATTTACATCAGTCTTAACTTGCTTACTTTCACAATATACACTTTGCCAATTTTGCTCTCTCTCAAACAGGCCAAAAATTGATCTTTTTTTTTTTTTTTTTTTCGAGAAAAAAATCCTTGTGTGCTGTTGCCTATTCATTTTGCTGTATATACTTATTCAATAACACCTCTAATCGAGTCAGTTTTGACTTATTTCAGAGATAATTTTTTGCACTGTATGATCTGAAATAAAATAATTTACAAACCTAGCTACTACAGAATCTGAATTCGGAAATATTATATTATTCAATGCAGTTCGTAAAAGAATTGAATATTGACACAAGTTTGGGTTAGTATCATGTGATGTGTACTATGTGTATATATAATATTAGAATTTGATGTTTGCTCTTTATTTCTTGTATATTATTTTAAATAGATTGTTAAGTCTCAGGGTCGCTGATATATATCAAGTGATATATATCATGATATATATCACGATATATATCATGATATTTTCACTTCAGTAAATATCAAAATTCGTGATATATATCAAAGACGAAAAAATTATTAATTTTCCGCGATAAATTGGCTATACTGCATCATTAAACGGCAACGACGTATGATGCCGGTTGCGTCCGTCGGGGATTTACATGCACGATCTCGTGTGATTCCCCTGGCCTGCGGGTGCCGCGTGCAGTTGAGATTTCGAGGTCGCTTTAATAAGCTCTATAATTAGAGCATTTGACTTCGGCGATTCATTAAAGCAAGTTAAGCGGAAAAATATAATCTAGTTGAAGATTTATGATATATTGTTTCCATAAGCAACATGCCTAGAGACAAACATCCCATATGGCAGCATTTTCATTGCCAAACAAAAGAAAAAAATACTGGTAAATGGGCAAAATGCAAAACCTGTGGAGCTGAAATGCAGGGTATACCACAGAGATTAATTATTAAACATAACATGATATGTAAGAACGACGAATCACAAGAGATAATATATATCACTGAAGAAAACGATGCTTCTCAAACTTCTTCTCAAAGTACAGAGGGGCCCACAAATTTATTCCGAAAAGAGCCAATCCAGAAACAAAAAAGAGTCCCTGTGGAAAATCTGCAGACCTCGATTGATAGACAGGGTAGGCATCTTTTTTAGCTCATAACAAACAAACCTTCAAGATTTTTTGTTTTTTTTTTTTCAATTTTTTCGGGGAAAAACCGTTTTTTTGGCACTCAAAATCTTTGGTAATTTTAAGTCTCTGATTGTAGGCTGGCCATGAGCATGCAAGTTTAACTTGATTATTTATTTTTGTAGGTACGTCATCCGATGTCGACTTGTCACTTAATAAAAAATACAAACCATCATCTAGCAAGCTAAATATTATTAAAGACAACGCAGTAATAGCAACATCTCCGCAGTATTTAAAAGAAATTAATTTAAAAATAACAACATATTTTTACGCCACAAATACCCCTTTTTCCCATGCAGACAGTTCCCATTTCCACAAAATGTGTAATACTCTAAGACCTGGATGTAAGCCTCCTACAAGTCGAAAAATAGCTGGCGAGTTATTGGATCAAGTACATCGGACCGTATTGGAGGAAACCAAAGAAATTCTAAAAAATACGAATTTGTCACTGTCCTTAGATGGGTGGTCGAATGTTCATAATGCACCAATTATTTGCTGCTCCGTTATGACAGCGTATGGAGATTCTTTTTTAATAAAACTGTTGACACATCTGGCCACCCATATACTGCTGACTATTTAAAAGATATAGCTATTGAGGCAATAACTGAAACTGAAAAGTTATTTGATGCTAAGGTGACAAGTTTAGTCACTGATAATGCAGCAAATGTATCAAAAATGAGAAGATTGCTAGAGATCGTCCCAGGAATAAATATTATTCAGTATGGATGTTCGGCTCATATTCTACATTTGCTAGCTTGCGATATACAGATTCCAGGACTAATGGAGCATATAATTAAGGTTATAAAATATTTTAGAAATACACATCTTCTAGCAGCCTGGTATAAGGCAGCCAACGGAAAAAGGTTAGTTATTCCACAAGAAGTACGTTGGAACACTGCAACTGATGCCATAGAATGCTACCTGGAAAACCGGGGTATATTAGTTCAGGCCTGTCAAGATAACAAAGAATCAGTTGACAGTAATATTTATAGAATTGTCAATGACATAAACATCACAAACAACGCAAGAGATTTCTTACTTCGAATGAAACCTATTGCAGTTGCGCTGGATAGAATGCAACGAGATGGTTCGACAATAGCAGTGGCTGTTGAAATATGGAGGAAGTTAAGTGGGGATCTTAAGGCGCAGCCTGAAAATGTTTTAAAACAGTTTAAGAAGCGAAAGGAAATGGCTTTGACACCAGCACATTATTTAGCATATTTATTGGATCACAGATTTCGAGGACATCAATTAAGTATTGCAGAAAAGCAATTAGCATTTGAATATTTACAGAACATCAATGACGAGTTTATTCCTATAGTAATGGCTTTAAGTACTGGCTCAAAGCCTTTTCCTTCCTATCCTATGTTTGGAAATAATTTTAAAACGATACCTCCAATGACATGGTGGAAGTCTGTAAGTTTGATTGAGCCAGAAAAGTACTTTGACTGGGCCAAGCTCCAAGAAGGATTTCTGGATATGTGCAGCAAGCATTTGATAGCAGTTTCAGCCTCAGCAGGCCTTGAACGAATTTTTTCGACTTTTGGATTTGTTCATAGCAAGCTAAGGAATAAGCTGGGGAATGAAAAAGCTGGCAAAATAACGTTTTTGTTTAGGCACTTTAACCAGAATACTAAAGATAAAGCTGTCAGTCTGGACTTTGTCTGGGAAGCAGAGACAACAAAAGCATCTGGATCTGATGCAACCCTTAGTATTGTATCTGCTGTTTCAGATACAGATTCTGAAGCAGAAGATGATGTGCCACTGGCTACATTATCACATTAATCTAAAGTTCTGGTATTTTTAGTTTTACCACTTAGTTTAGAGGAAATGTATTTGTTTTTATATTTTTATTTTTTATATCCATACGAATTTAGTGTATTTAGTATTTTTTTAAAACGAGGACATTTGCCGTTGTTTTGATGATTTAAGCTTTATTTGTTAAAATAATTCTTTAAAATAAAATATAACCTAAAAATACGTTGTTATTTTGCTTTATTAAAATGAATTTTTATTTTTGATTTTATATTAAACAATTAATTTTAAAACTAAATGTGTTTTTATTTAAAAAGTCTGAAAATATCAAAATAGTTGATTTATATCCATTTTCTTGATATATATCCGATATATATATCGTTAATATCCGATATTTTGATATTTTCAATAAATATCATGATATTTACGAACCCTGTTAAGTCTGCTAACTCTTACATTTATATACATCATCGATATGAGTCATGCGATCAATACTAACTACAACAAAGATTCCTGAGGTCTAAAAATCCAGCTTTCAAAAATAAATTGTGTCATCAAGGTCAGATCTTATATTATTTACTATGTCCAAAGTTGCACTAAGTGTACTGCTTCTCAGGAAACCATACTCTACTTTCATATATTGATAAAATTATGCATTCTTTTTTCAAAATATCCTTAATAATCTTTGGAAAACACTTACTACACTAATTGACCTGTAGTTACTCATCACTTTTTTTACGTAAAAGACGACATTCTGACAATCTTCAGTTCTTGTGGAAATGAGCCACAGGCTAGTGTATTATTAATCATTGGCAATATCTTTACCTACATAAAGAAAGTACTTATTAAGCTCGTTTACTATTACTAACTGATCCTCAACATCACAGCCACCAATACTCAACTCTGTTATACAGGTTCTGTTACCTTTATTAAAGATAGGGCTATTTAATCACTTCCCACTTCTTTGTACTATTGTTTCCAGCCTCCTCCCATTTATTTTTAAAATGGCTGTTTTTTTATTAACACAGGTAAAGTTTCATTAAAATTAATACACAATTAAAACTTGATAAAGAAACAATTACATTGGACCAATCATAAATAAAAGTCAACACTAAAATTGAAAGTAAACAAACTTAGGAAATTACATTTCTGTATAAATTCCTTTCTATAGAATGCTTTTAAAAAATAATGATTTGAGACTCAGATTGAGACAAATTTTTAAAACTGTTTCTTTACAGAAGGTGTCGACCTGAACGAATCCAAATCCATAAAATCTCCCTCGAGATCGCGTTCAGCATCTGCTGAATCCAGTCAATCAGCACGCAGTCGATCAGGATCCCCAAAAGTCAATGGAGATGGCTCCCCAAGAAGATCTCGCTCTCGTAGCAAATCAGCTGATAGTAACGCTAGCAACCGTTCTAGATCTAGAAGCGGTTCAGCCCATAGCGCAGCTAGCAATAGATCTAGATCACGTAGCGCGTCCGCTAATAGTGTCGCAAGCAATCACAGTGGCAAATCGAGGTCGAGAAGCAAATCTAAAAGTAAATCTAGATCGAGATCACGCAGTGGGTCAGCTAAAAGTGTAAACAGCATCCAAAGCCGAAAATCCAGATCTAAAAGCAAGTCTAGAAGTAGATCTAGGTCAAGAAGTGGTTCAGCTAAGAGTGCTGCTAGCAACCAGAGTAGGAAATCTAGGTCCCGTAGCAAGTCTAGAAGTAAATCTAGGTCTCGAAGTGGTTCAGCCAAAAGTGCGACCAGTAACCAAAGCAAAAAATCCAGGGCTCATAGCAAGTCTAGGTCACGAAGCGGTTCAGCCAAAAGCATGGCAAGTAACCAAAGCAGAAAATCAAGATCTAAAAGTAAATCTAGATCTAGATCCCGCAGCGGATCAGCTAAGAGTGGTGTGAGCAATCATAGTAGGAAATCAAGATCTAGGAGCAAGTCTAAGAGTAGATCTAGATCACGGAGCGGTTCATCCAAGAGTGTGACAAGTATTCGTAAATCTAGAAGCAAATCAAAGTCCAAAAGCAAGTCTAGAAGTAAATCGAGGTCACGTAGTGGTGGATCTGTCCACAGCAAAGCAAGCAATCACAGCAAGTCTAGGTCGAGAAGCAAATCAAAATCTAGAAGCAAGTCAAGATCACGCAGTGGCTCAGCAAGAAGCGACGCCAGCAAAAAGTCTAGATCTAGAAGCAAGTCGAAATCTAGGAGCAAATCTCGGTCACGTAGCGCTTCAGCGAGAAGCATGGCCAGTAACAAGTCTAGGTCCAGGAGCAGGTCCAAATCTAGGAGCAAGTCCAGAAGCAGATCCAGGTCTGCAGGTTCCAGAAAGTCTAGATCAAGGTCTGGATCTGCTAGATCAAGGTCTGGATCTGCGAGGTCGAGGTCAAGGTCTGGATCCGCGAGATCGAGGTCAGGATCAAGGTCAAGATCTGGGTCGGCGAAATCACGGTCAAGATCCCGTTCCGGATCGGCAAGATCACGGTCTGGTTCCAGAAAATCGAGATCTGGATCAAGGAAGTCCGGTTCTCGGTCCCGATCAGGTTCTGCCAATTCCAGGTAAAATATTCTATTTCTACCACTGTAATTACTTATTTATTTTTAGCGTAATCTGTGTGTTTTTTGAGATATTTATTCGAAACTAAATGGATAATCAGGATAAATCATAGTGATTCTAAAGGTTTTAATACGACATCAATATTAAATATATAAATAATTTTCCTTTATTAAATGGAGTGACAAAATATACTAATGCAAAGTGTTAACATACATGATTATTAAATCATAATTAAAACAAGAAAAATATTAAGTTGAATTCCTACTATAGCAAAATAAAATACCGGTTGGAAGGTGACATTATTATTTCAAAGTGATAATATGCAGTTCAGATGTCTAGGAAACCGAAATTTAGTGATAAATTTAAAAACATTTTGTCAAAATTAATTTTACTTTTATAAAATATATATTTTACCCACTTTCAATACTGGTAATTAACGCTTTTTTAATGTATTTTTTGAAGGTCAAGATCGAGATCTGGATCTAGAAAATCGAGATCTGGATCTAGGAAATCGAGATCGAGGTCCAGATCAGCTGCATCAGCCAAATCGAGGTCGAGGTCGCGTTCCGGCTCTCAGAAATCTCGATCAAGATCGAGATCCGGATCAAGGAAGTCTAGGTCGAGGTCAGGATCGGTCAGATCAAGATCTGGGTCTAGGAATTCCAGGTCACAATCTGTTGCAAAAAAGTCGAGGTGAGATATATTAAGGTTATTTTAATTCTTTAAAAGTTGTGTTAGGGAAATATTCTAAATTTATTTTAAAATGTTTTGGTTTTTAGAGATCTTTTTATTGATTTTCCAATATTCCAAAGTTTCCATGAACAATGAACTCAACTAAAAATGTCAAACCTTAAGGATAATTAAAGTTACAAGTCGTGAACAATGAAATACAAGTCAACAAAACAGATATGCATTTATAAAACAAACAAACACACACTCAGACCGCTTTTCAAAAATCAATATCTTTCATCAAAATATGCCTTCACTTTATAATATGTTTATTCCACAAGTAATTTGCTTACTAAGGTACTTCTTTATTTGGCTAGTTGAAGGTATCAGTACATGAATATTTTGAGACTGTCTGGTATTGTAAACATTATCATTATTGTCTATGTGCTGATAATTTTTGAATACAATACAAATTGGAGTGTCAGTACCTATTTTCTGCCTAAAAAAATGGTTTGCAGAAATCCCTTTTTCCCATTCCAAACATAAAATAAATCGGTCTCTCTTGTATCACAACCATACATTGACTAAAACCACCTAAGAAAGGAATGCCATACTTTTCAAATGACGCAACCAAAGAATAATATGTCATTCTTAAGGTCCTTGATATTTGATGCATGATATTTACAGGGTCCAAATTTGCAATATTTAAGTTACATTTATTTAAAGGTAAGGGCGTTAGTTTAATTGGCATTAAAAGACTGTCCTTGCCCAAATCCTCATGTGGGACAAATACAAATAAATAAATAAGGAAATAGGAAATACACTTTCTTACAAATTAGGTGGCATTTACTTCCTGTATCTTGGTATTGTATGATGCGATCAGTAGATAAATCTTACTATGCACTGCTGCCAAAAATATATTTATTTATTTATTCAGACAATCTTTACAAACACTATAAAATAGTAATTACATGTAAAGGAACATAAAGTGGAAGAAGAAAAATACTAACAAATACCATAAAATGTCAATGAGAAAATGAATCTAAACCTAAAACACAAAATATCAAAATACACCTATAATATTAACAGTTAAATTTGTATTATTTTGCACTCTAACCTGGGTCTTGGTGCTCAAGCAATTTCTTAAATTTATTTGCCTCAATATTAAAAATGTCCACATCTAACACATTCAAAATGTTATTACAAGTCCTTAGCATATTATTTATTGGGGATGTGGTATTACCATTATTTATATAGAATAAATCTTTGTTAGTTATTCTTAACCTAGTCTTTGGTACCTTAATTAAAATATAATTAATAAAATCACAGTTTTTGTATTTCGTATGTGTTAAAACATAGTATATAAACATAACAGCTTGAATATCCCTTCTAGTAGAGAGCATCTGAAACTCAAATGTTTTTAACATCGCCCTATATGAGACCATATATGGACACTCTCCATTTTTTCATACATACAAAAATCTTAAAAATCGTTTCTGCACCTTTTCAATCATGTCAGAATGTGATATTGCTACAGGAGACCAGATGCTTGAAGAATATTCCATATGCGGTCTCACAAGGGCATTGTAGAGTTTAATAATTGTACCGATCTTGAAATTTTTACTGTTCCTTGTTACAAAACCCAGAGATCGATAGGCCATGTTAACTACATTAGTGTAGTGTAAATTGAACTTTGTATTTGATTGAAAAGTTACTCCCAAATACCTGATTACTCCTTTTCTGTCTATTTTGGTACTGCCAACGAAGTAGTCCTCAACAATATAATTTGTTTTTCGAGTATATGCAAATTTTTTACATTTAACGACAATTTATTGTTTTTTAACCATTCAGAAATTGCATTCATATCGCTTTGCATCTTAACAGTATCATCACTAACAGAAATTGCTTTAAATAACTTAAAATCATCAGCAAAAATTAGACTTTCAGACGAAGTGACACAATCAGGTAGGTCATTAATGAACAATAGAAAGAGCAGGGGCCCCAGTTTACTACCCTGAGGTACTCCTGAAATAGAAATATATTGATGTGACAAACAATTACCAATTTTAACTCTGTTACTTCTTCCTGTTACATAACTTTTAATTAAATTAAAAGCTTTTTTTGAGAAACCGAAGGCAACCAATTTACTCAAAAGTACCCAATGATTTACCTTGTCAAATGCCTTCTCGCAGTCAGTGTACAGGACATCCAACTGTTCCCTTGCCTCAACTGCCTTTGAAACATATTCTGAGAGGATGCAAAGATTAGTTACAGTAGATTTATCATTTACAAAACCATGTTGACATTTGTTAATTGTATACTTTATATGCTCAAATATATTGTCATAGAGAACATTTTTAAATATTTTGGCTAAACTCTTTAACAGGTTAATAGGCCTCTAATTTGAAATAACATTTTTCTTGTCTTTTTTAAAAATAGATGAAACTGTTGATAGCGTTAATTGATCTGGAAACTGCTCTTGTTCAATAGAAATGTTAAAAAGATGAGCTAGAGGTTTTGCAAGAAGTTCAGCACAGCCTTTATAAATATAAGGTGGAATTTCATCTGGGCCAGTTGATTTCTTTGGTTTTAGATTTTTTATAGCTCGCAGCACATCCCCCTCTGAAACGTTTTTAAATACAAAAGTACCCCATTCTTTATCCTTTGAATGACGCTAAGAACAGTCAGATGCCCCATACACAGATGCAAAATATTTTGCAAAGGCATTTGCAGTATCAAGAGATTTTGAAAAATGAGCATTATTAGAAGTCATTATTGTTGGTATACCTGTATTTTTATATTTTGATTTAAAGGAAGTCCAGAATGTGCTTGGATCTCCCACGATATTATTTTCAATAGATATTTTATACAAATTGTATTCATACTTGGTTTGATTTTTTATTTCATTTCTGATAGCCTGATATTCAACACAATCTGGGTTTTCTATTTTACCCAATTGTCGATGTAGTTTATTTTTCTTCTTGATTTTGTGTCTCAAATTTGGATAGAACCACTTAGGAAATTTTGATTGATTTTTATTGGATTTGATTGTCGATTTAGGAACAGAAATGTCTAATAATGAATGCATACTTTCATAGAACACATTAAATCCCATATCAACATCTTTACATTTGAACATTTCCTACCAGTCAAATTCGGCTAATAGATAATAAAGAGTTAAGTAGTTACCTTTGGTATAGTTGTATGTGTACGATTTTTTATTAACCATCTGATAATGTTTTTCCTTCAGATTGATACTTAAACTTAAGTTCGGGTAATATGCATCTTCAGGAATTAATGGGCTAGTGGATCTAGAGACATTGTAGTTTTCCATATTTGTTATAGCAAGATCTAAAAATCTGTTCATAAAATTAGCGACATTATTTGCTTGGTTTAAGTTGTACATAATAAGAAATTGTTGCATCAAGACACTCTTATCACAATCTGTATTATTACTATTAAAATCACCTAACAGTATCACATTACAATTATTCAACACTAAAATATCCTCACACAAAACTAAAATACTTTTCATACAATACTACATCAGAATTGGGAGTAAAATAGACAAGAGACAAATATACAGGATTATGTTTAAAATTTAATTTAAGTACTAGGCAATTACTATCGCAGTCGGTATTTAAAACTTCATAAGGTAGCTCTTTCTTCAGTGCTAAGAGGACACCTCCGCCCCTCTGCCTATGGTCCTCTCTGTCTTTCCGAAATACTGTATACCTGGCATCAAAAAGCTCGGAGTCATATCTCAGTGAAGGCAATTACATCATAGTTTTCCGTTATAGCCCCAGTATAGAGGATATCAGTTTTGGTTCTTAAACCACGTACATTCTGATAATATATTGACAAATGACCAGGTTTTAAAGCATCTGTTGGCATTTGGTAACAATTTTAACAGTATATTTATTAGAGGGCCCTCCTATTGCTCCAGTGGCGCCCTCCTCTTGCTGAAAAACCGGGATACAACAGCCCCATTAGGCCAGGCCTCTTTATTCCATGCTTTTCTAAAATGTTCGTGATTAATCGTTACCTTCATTGATGTGTACACCTCAGGGTATTTGGATTGTAACAGCTCACAGGATACTTCCGGGAACTTGTCTAATAATTAATTTTTTAGGTCTTATGGTTTAGTATGTGGGGCCAGTCTGGTCACATGAAGGGATGTGTACCTTGGAATTGTTTGCACACTGGTTGATTCAGCCCTTCTTCCTACAACAAACCTTCTACGGCGATTGTTTTTGCGACCTGCCAATATCCATTCATCTTTTTCTTTGAGCACCTCCCCAAGCTGCTGAATATCCTGCATACATTTTTGTTGTTGACCATGCAACACCGCCGCGTTTACATCTCTCCCAGAAATACTAGCGGAAGTCCCACGCGGAGTGCCCTCTCTGCTATTTTGTCGATTAGTTGCTACAGAATGCTGATTTTGAGCAGAAACATATTTTGTTTTTGTTGACATCATTGACGGCGATTTAAGGTTATGTACATTATTTTGGTTTTGGAGACTTTGCTGTTGCGCCTTGCCTGCATACGTCACCACAGCTGTTTCCACGTTGTTGCCGTCCTTTGATTGATTACTTTGACTTTTTAATAGGGTTTTAATTTTTTCTTCAAGCAATTTAATGCTTTTATACAAAATTTCTTCTTTCGATTTTAATTCCGAGATTACACTTTCCCTGCTTTTCAAAACTTCTTTCTTGGCCTCAACAAGTTCTAGAATTCGGGAATCACTATTCATAACCTCAACCGTCACTCGGCAGCATTTGACCTGGTTATTTTTTCCTACGGCTACCAGCCCTGCTACTCGAAGGGCACACGATGTATGAAAGATACCCTCACAATTAACACATTTTGCGATCGTACTAGCGACTGATTTTCTACAATATTTGCAATTTTCACCGGAGTTTCTTTCGGCGGCTTCATCTCCGGCCATGTTGCCGATGCTCTAAGTAGAAATACTAGTGGTATCCTTAAATTATTTTCTGTATGAGTCTCGTTTGTTAACATTGCCAATAATATTCAAGCAACACGCGTATAAAATTGAATTTCAATTCTTCTCACAACCATTCTTCCAAAATATGATTAATTTTCTATGAACATGGAATTAAGAAGGGTTACTATGTATAATCTATGCAATCACCTTTATAGCATAAACATATATGGGTTAAATTTCTAGATCTAGATCGAGATCTGGTTCAAAGTCAGGCGACGAGGTAACCGTAATCCGACCAAACAAAAGGCTTCTGGATTCGGATTCCGAGGACGAAGACACATCTCAAAAATCCAAGCTAGCGAAGGTGGTGGATACTGATAATGAGGAAGATGAAGCTGGTCCTTCCCAGGAACAAGCCCCGGGAGAAACGGATGGGGCAGAAGACGCTGCCCGGCCTGCTGAAGATTACGATTCGGATGAAGGAATCCAATCTAACGCGTAAGTGTCTTAATTTCAAATTTATTTATTCATGTACAGAATGTTCAAAAGGCAAATAACGTTTGGTTAGTTTCAATTAGTCTGAACGACGTGGAAACCCTAGATAATTCAGGGATATTGTCAGTTTTCTACAAGTTGAGAGTGTGGACCTTACATTTTTATTCCATTTAAACCCCGGTAATATATTTTTGTACAGGGTATTTTAAATATATAGAGCAGCATTATAAGATCCTTTACACAAATAGTGCACTATATAAAAATCGGCCCATTGGTCAATACGCATGGCCCTCCGCTCGCTTCGCTCACTACGGGGGCTCAACAAAAGGAAACTAACCAGGTGCTAACCCAATCTAGCCCAAGACATACCCAAAAGAAAAAAAGCTGTTTAGAAACATAATCTTAAAAAAAAATAAAAAAGAGCAACAGGGTTCGAACCCGCGTTTTCCAGGTGAGACCCAACGATCTAAACCATAAGAGCTCTCGATAGAAATCGATTGCATCACGCAGACATCTCGTAATACGAGATGGATCGACCAATAGGAGAGGTCGATTTTTACATAGTGCACTATTTGTGTAAAGGATCTTTAAATGCTATAGAGCAGCTAGCATAAGTTCAGCGCTATGTAGATAAGCTGTTTTGTTAGGGGTTGGTTTTATCTTATTTAAGCATTTGCATACAGACACAAATCTATTATACAGGGTGTCCGGATATTCGACCGACAACGCTTGACAGATGATAGCCTCTGCAAATTGATGAAAAATGATATAGGAACACATACCCTTTAGGTGCCTAATTTTCGAGATACAGGGTGTTAAAGTCCAAAAATAAATACGATTTTTTTTTGCAATAATTCGCAAACTGAAAAAAATATTTGTTTCAAAATTGATGTGACCTCCCTACTTTAAAGGCCTCAAATTTTGACCACTAAAACGCTTTTGACTTTATCCAGTGGCGTGCTACAGAGGGATGCGTTATTTTAATTCCCTGTAATTGTTACGCCACTGGGTTAATGACGATTATTTGCTATATTTTTAATTCCTTGTTTATTGTTCTTCATAAAATACTTAAAGTTTAACTATGCTAAAAGCAACAGTTTTCGAGTTATTTGTCCTCCAGCAAAAGCTTGTCCCGGTTTTTATTAATTATTACCTACCATGTATATTTTCTAACAAGCGTATTTATGGCGTACAATACTGTGTATGTAACACATAACAAATACGCCATAAATATGCTTGTTAGAAAATATACATGGTAGGTAATAATTAATAAAAGCCGGTACACGCTTTTACTGGAGGACAAATAACTCGAAAACTGTTGCGTTTAGCATAGTTAAACCTTATGTCTTTTTTGAAGAACAATAAACAAGGAATTCAAAACAGCAAAGAATCGTCATTAACCCAGTGGCGTAACAATTACAGGGAGTTAAAATAACGCCCCTTCCTGTAGCACGTCACTATATAATTTTTCATCAATTTGCAAGGGATATCATCTGTCAAGCGTTGTCGGTCGAATATCCGGACACCCAGTATAGTGTGAAAAATATATTTTAATTATTACCCAAGTTGGGATTTGGAACATTGGGCAAAATTCACTAAAACAGCCTTTTATCCATAAGACCAAGGCATGATTTTTGCACTCGACGCGCGTTTCGCTAACTGTTAACATAATCTGCTGATGGTTACCATGCTTAGCGAAATGCGCGTCTAGTACAAAAATTCTGTTTCGGTATTGTAGATTTTAGTTATTATTTTAAGAAAAACTGCAATCTTTCACACTATATGATCCAATAATGTATCGTAAACGTCATAAAATCTGTTTTCCAAGGCGGAAAAGTACTAAGATACTATTTTTTTTTATGATTCTGCCATCATGAATCAGTAAATGGTATGTAATTTTTAAACTACCTTATGTAGAAAAGTAGTATTTTTGATTTGTTTGTGCACTAAAACTACTTTTATTCACGTCCTTTTTTACTTCATCCACGGATCAAGGCTTTATCAATTTGACATAAAAATAGACCAAATCGAGCTTCTTTAGTCCTCTCAAACAAGATGTTTAGATTTTGTAATGTTTTGATACTGCATGTTAATATTTTAGGAAAATGGTGGGACACATTTTTCTTACAACCTAAACCAGCTTTTTGAAAAAAAGATTTATGTAAAGAATTTGGCCGAAAAGTAGTTCCCTCTCGAACACGCTTAGTGTGACAAATTTGTTGTAAAAATAATGATACAGCCTTAAATAAGTTCTTCTGCAATGTATATTTCTTATTTTATGTTTTCATTAGACTCAAGTTTTTGATGGATGGGTAGAAACATTTCAGCTTTATTGGATATGTTTTGTTATTTATAAAACATTTCATTTTTTTTTTTTTAGAATGAAGTCGAATCAAAATAATTTTAGTTATAATTAATTGTAACGCTTCTCAAGAAAAGACATTCAATTATTAAATTTATGTATTTTACAATCCTCAATGTAGTATTTGGTTACATAGTTAGTAGTAGTTGGATTGTCATCGAGTCACAATTAACTTAGCAAAAATTCATTGTTTTTTCCTGAAATACTTGTTAATTTAATTCTTGCTTTGATGTTTAGGCAAAACAGCGAAGGTATGTCAGATTTTGAGCTGATGCTTCAAAGGAAAAAGGAGGAACAGTCGAAACGCAGAAAAAGGAAGGACATCGACATTATCAACGATAATGACGATATCATTGCGCAACTGCTTGCGGATATGAAACATGCGGCAGATGTAAGTACCTAATATTTTATAGGTGTCTGTTATTGATTGATTCAATTAATTGGACGAAAGTTGTTGTGACGTTAATTCGTCACATAAGATTGCGTGCGGCTTACATTTAACGCAGAAGCCTGGATTCTTAGCATTTATTAGACCTTTGTATGCTCAAAGGATGCCACATAATTTGGTTTACGTCATCGTATTGATTAAGTCTATAGAGTCCCATGTCAATTAGCAAACTTTCTTTCATATTCTATATTTAGGAAGACCGAAGACTGAACCAAGAACACAAACCTGCGATCAAGAAGATCGCAATGTTAGGTAAAGTGATGTCGCAATTGAAGAAACACGATTTGCAACTGGCCTTTATCGAACACAACGTGCTCAATGTTTTGACGGATTGGTTAGCCCCTATGCCTGACAGATCTATGCCTTCTTTGCAAGTCCGAGAGAGTATTTTGAAGCTGCTTGCAGAAGTAAGTTTTGATTATTTTTCTTTCAGTACTTTATTTCGATATTAATTTGGATTTTGTTTCAATTTTAAATTTGCTTTGTATTTTTATTTTTTTATTTGGCATCAAAATCAGCCTTATAAGCGTTGATTTTGACGAAGTGATCAAGTAATTCAACACGATTCACATATTTTTAAGGTCATTCTCCGAATTTCTTTGCCTCACAACAGCCAATACAATTAGGTATTAAGAATTAGTACTTTAATTAGTTTAGAAAGTATATGGTGTTGTTTATTTTATTTTTATTTATAATCCAAATATCTGGCATTGCTGTTTTTTATGATTAGTTTAAGGTTTTCTTCAGTTCCATTCAACCTTCAATTTGTTGAAATCATTTCCTGTTAATTGACCAAGCTGCAAGATTATTTTAATTACATTTGCATCTATCTACCCTGTATCATTTTAATTGATTTATTTCAAGCTGTATTAGTTAAAATCTTTGTTCTCGGAGCTTGATTTGATGGTTATTAAAGGGCAAGTTTGACAGAACTAAACATCCCTTGAATGTATAAATATAATGGAGAATATATCATTTTCTTTTTAATTTAAAGACTCCCAAAGCTTGGAGTGTTGGATTTCCCAATATTTGTTCTAATAAGTTTCCATTAAGACCTATTAGAATATTGTATGTCCACAACTATTCTGAACATATTTTCTATCGAATTTTTCAGTTTCCTCCAGTGGATCAGCAAACTCTCAAGCACTCGGGTATAGGAAAAGCAGTCATGTACCTTTACAAACATCCAAAAGAAACGAAAGACAACAGGGAGAAAGCTGGCAGACTTATTAGTGAATGGGCCAGACCCATATTCAATTTATCTACAGATTTTAAAGGTATATATTTCGTAATATAAGCCTTCTGCTTAGAACAAATATTAGAGAAAAGTTAATTTTATCCGTCCTTGATTAACTTCAATTACTTTTGATTTCAACGTTATAAATTCGTTTCGCTCGTTTCAGCTTTAAGTAAAGAGGAACGTCTTCAGCGAGATATAGAACAAATGGGACCCAAGAGACGAAAAAGTGAGGAACAGACGGAGAAGGAACGAAAAGAGCTGGCCAAAGCACTCAATGCCGATGGAAAGTAAGTAGTAATACCAAACAAAATGTCTGCTGATTAATTGTTTTTGACTTTTGTATTTTTTTGAAATTTATAAAGTTGAACTAAATAAATAAAAACTAGAGAAATTGTCTTAACCTTTTTTTAATTGCTTATTATTTCTTTTTCAGGCCTCTTCGACCAGGTGAAAAAGGTTGGGTTGCTCGTGCCAGAGTACCGATACCGTCAAGTAAAGATTATTTAGTTAGGCCTAAATGGAAGACAGAAGTGGATATTAGTCGGGTAGGTACTTAAAAATTGTATTACATCTCTTCCAGAAATAGTTTAAGTTCCGCAGACTCATTTCCTTTGTACCATGACCCTGTAGTGTGTCTCAATCTGGATAGGTGTCTTTCCCACGATACATATGTTGGGTGGGAACCATGTTAGGATCATCAGGAGATGATTAAAACTGACAAACAGTTTTAATCATCTCCTGATGATGCTAACATGGTTAGCGAAACGCGCGTCGAGTGCAAATATTCTGTTTCGGTATTGTGGATAAAACTGTTTTAGTATACATTATTGGTCATCTGGAATGATTTGTAACAATTATAGTTCCTGATGTTTTTTGGAAATATTCTAAGTTGCCGGATAGGTCGCGAGTGTATATTATTGGTTAGAAAGGATTTTTTTCTTGGGCGCCAGAAATTCCTCAACTCTCAAAGAACTGTCAAGTATCACCAATAAAAGCTTAAAAGCTAACAAAAATCACTTGATAGACGTTGAGAACTGCAGAATCTCGTTCTCGCCGGAAATAAAAAATGTTCTTAAAAACAAATTTACAATAATTTTATTTCAATAAATATTATTAAAATTAACAATCCAAATTATAACTTTGTTGAACAGAGTTGAAGAATTAAATTGATGTTAAAAAAAAAAACAATTAAAATATTAATTTTTGAAACTAGTCAAAACCAAAAAAAATTCTGATCCAGCAGTGATTTTTTACGTTTGCAAATAAAATACTTAGCTTAGACGCTCAACCCTGGTTGGACACACTTCTCTTCACCTCGTTCCCTTTTTCTCCAATTGCCTGTTATTTGTTAGGTCTATATGAGTAAGGATAACATCAGAGGGCATAAACGTCTTATAGAGCTGATACGTCTAATGCTGCAATGGTACACTCGGTTGATGCTTGATTATCAATCCAAGCTCTTTGACCAATTTCCGTGAAAATATGCAAACAGAAAAAAACTTGTTTTAGACCAGAATGTTGGTTGATATTAAGCAAAAAAATGAACAATAGTGAACAGTAATTGAAACAATCTCATCAAAATATTTCAAACTCTTTTACTTAAAAATTAAATCTACGATCAAAAATTACAAGATTTGTAAATGAAGGATTAAACTATGATTAAAAGAAAAAAACAAGATTCGTCAATGAATCTGATAAAACTATGTTGCAAATTACAAGATCATTAATGAAGGATTAAACTATGTTTAAAGATACAAGATTCGTCAATGAATCTGATAACACTATGTTCCGAAATACAAGATCATTAATGAATAATTAAACTAAGTTTAAAGATACAAGATTCGTCAATGAATCTGATAACACTATGTTCCGAAATACAAGATCATTAATGAATAATTAAACTAAGTTTAAAGATACAAGATTCGTCAATGAATCTGATACTCAAGTTTACTTCAAAAAAAAATATAATGATTAAATTTAACTTAAGCACACTTTTAAATAAGTGCCAAATGAATGAAAAGTCCCCAAAAAAGTTTATTTAAAAGAAAAGTTCTAAAAAATAAGCTAAAATACTAGTCAAAAATTGATAGAAATATGATTACTTCAAAATTACAAATTAATAAATATGCAAATTCTTCCTAAGTCAAATTTATGCGATAACAAAACTGTATGTGCTAAGATCACGATACAGAGCTGATCGACATTTCACATTATGTCACTGTTCTCCCATTTCATTCGTCAAAGTGAGCATTACGAGCCACAAGCAAAAATAAACCGAGCAAATTTAGCTATAAGTTAACAAGGAGCTAGGTTTACAAAGATGGAAAAATTATAAATTCACCGTCGACTGTCGGTAGAGGCAAGAAAAAAAAAATCCAAGGTGAGTTCTCAAAAAAATTCAATATGATATTTCATAAATTAGAAATAATATAAAAGAAACTCACCTTAGACCTTTAGAAAGTTGAATTTCCCAAAACCTCTACCGGCAGTGAACTGGAGGTCTCTTTGGCAAATCTCCGTCTCTCAGCAAATTTGGCAATGGCCTGAGTCGGGTACCCGACTTTTAAAAGTGGCGGATCAGAACCAAGAATTAGCTAAAAACACAAAAGACCAACAGAAATCGGTAATAACGTTAGGTTAGTTAAAAATTCTCCTTGTTAACTCGAACTACGCAGTTAAATGTTCCTGTAAAAGTTAACGAAATTTACGATAAATATACTAAAATAGATTGAGTAGAGGGTCCACTAAGATCATTTATTCGGCAATACTTTAAAAAAAACCCAAGATGACCTGGAACAATGATGAATACAATTTCTAAATCTAGATTAGAAATCTATAATAAATCAAAGTATTGTCGTCTAAATCATTGATTCTAAATCCCTCTAGAACCTGAAAATTGTCTTTAAGACACTCCTAAAACAAAGAAATAAATTTGTTCAGTTAAAAGCAGAATGTGCAAAAAAAACCCAAATCACATTCCACCAAAAATAAAAATGGCTCTCACCTTCACGACGTGAAATTGGAGACAAAAGCAACGTTCGCCGTTCGATTTTAGAACCGGTCCAAATCGCATTCAAAGGAGTAGGAGGGAGACCATCAATTAAAATCACAATACTACTATCGCCCTCTATTCAAAGGCCAGTATAATAAAAATATTTTTATAGAAAACGACGCAAAACCAATACGACTATAATTCTAATGATAACTCCACCTATGTACAAAAGATCTAACTTCTAGCGAAATCCTACCTAGGTACCGAAACCAAATCGCATGTATATTTGCATAAAAATCACTTTGCAATATAAAAATCTTAAAACCTGAAAAAACCATGTAACGAATTATTTCGTTACAGATTAACTGAATTTTGCTGATAAACTCTTGTTAATTAAAAGGAAATTTTGCAAATAATTTGCTGGTCAATTGAAATGATAAATTAACTTTTCATATAATCTTCTGGTTTATTGAAGTAATCAATGAAATTTGGCATATAAACTGTTGCTAAATCATGATTACCAATTGATTTTTCTCATAAACTGATATTCAATTGGAACGATAAATCTAGTGAAACGACACTTATATTAAACTTTCATATAAACTGCAGGTGAATTGAGAAGGTAAATCTAATTTACCTATAAATTATTGGTCATCTGGAATGATTGAGTTTGGCTGATAAACTCTTGTTAATTCAAACGAAATTTTGCATATAAACTGCTGCCCAAAATATTTCATATAATATGCTGGTCAACTGAAGTAATCAATGAAATTTGGCCTATAAACTGTTGGTAAATCAAAACGAACAATTGATTCTTCTCATAAACTGATAGTCGATTGAAACGATAAATCTAGTGCTTCTTACAAACCGCCAGCCAATTGAAACGATACTTAAATAAAATATTCATATAAACTGCAGGTCATTTCAGAAGTTAAATCTAATGTACATATAATACATATAATTATTGGTCATCTGAAATAATGAATTGACTTTTGCCGATAAACTCTTGTTAATTCAAACGAAATTTTGTATATAAATTGCTGTCAAATTGAAACGATAAATTAACTTTTCATATAGTGTGCTGGTCAATTGACGTAATGAATGAAATTTGGCATATAATCTGTTGGTAAATGAAAATGACCAATTGGTTTTTCTCATAAACTGATAGTCAATTGAAACGGTAAATCTAGTCTTTCTTACAAGTTGCCAACAAAATTGTCTTATAAACTGCAGGGAAAATGAGAGAGCAAATCTAATTTACGTATAAATTATTGGTCATCTGGAATAATTAATTGAATTTTGCTGATAAACTCTTGTTAATTCAAACGAAATTTTACATATAAATTGCTGGCCAATTGAAACGATAACTTATCTTTCTATATAATTTGCTGGTCAATTGTAGTAATCAATGAAATATAAACTGTTGGTAAGTTAAAACTACCAATTGATTTTCCTCATAAACTGATAGTCAATTGAACCGATAAATCTAGTGTTTCTTACACAACGCCAATCAGTTGAAACGATACCTAAATAAAATTTTCATATAAAATGCAGGTCAATTGGGAGAGTAAATAATTTACGTATAAATTATTGGTCATTGAGTTTTGTTGATGAACTCTTGTTAATTCAAACGAAATTTTGCACATAAATTGTTGACCAATTGAAATGATAAAATAACTATCAAACAAATCAATCAAATTTGACATATAAACTGTTGGGCAATTAAAGCGATAAATTGATTTTTGTGATAAACTTATGGCACTTAAGTACCTCACGCTTTTTAAAATAAAATCATATTTTTGAATCACTTTATTCTATTTTATAATTTTTTAGATCGGTTTCGATCAAAGCGTGTTTTTTTAGTTTTTTAAACTATAATTTATTTTGCAGTAATAATTTAGGTAACAGAAAATTACTAAACATTTACGCCATCCCCTTAATAATTATTAAATGAATCAATAGGTATGCCTGACAAAAAATGTAATTTTATAATAAACTATGATTTTTTTTTTCTCCAAAGTTTAGTGCGGTTTCGATTAGATGCGACATTGCGACCGATAAACTGCAAAATATTTTTTTTTTTAGTTTTGTGTAACAATCTGCTTGTCAAGAAAGTGAAAATATTAAAAAGCTGTCGTAGATGCAAATATTCACACAAATTATGTTTCTGAAAAGGGCAAGCATTACTAACAAAAGTTGTGACATATTATTTTTTGCTCTATTTTTTGTTTTATAGAAAATGTTTGGTAAGTTGATACGTTAAATTGGGAATGTGACTTGTCTTAACCTAAACATATAGCGTGAGCTGGGACATGTGACAGGAAAAAAAATAGAAGACATTTAATTATACATTGCATTTGTTGTGTTTATATTTGGAAAGTAAGAAAACGAAATAAGATTAAAATAGAAGTGAAATAAAAGTCTTGTTCACTGTGAGATTATGGACTACTTTTTCAACTTAAAATTATAATGTTTTTCGGTAAACAAAACAAAACCTCTTAAAATTTAAAACATTTTTAAACCAAGTTTAAGCTGTATTGTTGGTTAAAACATTAAAAAAATATATATCAACAATACATATGTATTGCAAAGTGATTTATATTAAATTTAATCTAAGTATAAAATTGAAATTAATGCATCGACCTACCAAGCGCTGTGTATAGAATAAAAAATTTCTCTCAAATTAATTTCGACATTTTAGCATTTTATAATTTATAAAATGATTTTAGGTAGAGAGGATATCGAGTTAAACTCTAACATAGCCATAGCACGAAGCTCCCAAGAAAAACGATGGGGAGCAAAATGTGTGCATTTTATATTCATTTAACAAATTGCACTTTTTAAATCGGTTATAGTAGCACCAGCATACCGCCGCCGCCGCGCCGGTTACGTCCTTTTTTAATAATATGAAAATGCTAATATTCCGCTCGCATGAAAGATGGTTTGCCTAAATCAGGCTATGGGTAAGAAAACTTAAAAACGTACCCTCCAACTACATGTCCTAATTGTTCGTTTTTAACTCGGAAACAGTTAAAGGAAGCCATTTACATCTTACCATCATAAAAATAACATTTTTATCCGATCGGACGAAAAACGACACCTTTCCGATGTGTTTTCTCACCGCAAAAGTCATGATTCCAGTATATTGTATTCGTTGCTTGGCAGCATGCAATAACCATACAAGAATAGAAAATAACTGTCCGGGAATATAATATTCCCGTCCTAGGCCATGTTCAAACGCCTTGTTTATCAGATCTGACGTCTATCAAAAGTAACATTTAGCTGTAGTTTCCGTAGCTACGTAATAAACTTCAAGCTCGCTCGATTCAAAACGATATGATGTTGAGTTTAAATTTAAAACACCGTTTTTATTTAGAGTAATATTTAGCTCTATTTATATAAGTATGTATTCTAATTAATTTCGTTCGGATAAAAAATAGTATGTGCAACTCGTAGGAAAAGCACATTCCTGAACTCCTGTGTTGCTGGCCTCGGCTGCGCCTCGTCCAGCACCTACCACAGTCGTCCTGGAATGTTTCGCTTTTCCTCCTAGTTACACAATATACTATTTCAACAAAGTCAAAGTCAAGTATGCTTTATTGCCACAGAAAAATTCAAATAAATTTTATGGACAAAGCTAACTAAAATAAATAAACTAACCATAGTAGGGCAAATACAAAACAAAACAAAACTTAATATATACAATAATATATTCGATAAAAATAGAACAAGCAATTTTCAAATTGAAATTGGTCACGATTTAACAAAAACAATATGCAGGTTGTTATTTTTTTTTCAAAATTTCTACTTTTTCTAAATAGTTCTGTACAGAAATGTCATACGACCTTCTCGATGCCAAAATCGAATTTGGCATTCCCAAAAATCCCCTCCTATAAAGTATTCGAAACGAAAAATATCATCCACCTACGAAATTCCCTATTTCGTGGCTAAATATGAAGAAAATGCTCATTTTTAAGACGAAAAAGATATTTTATCGAATACTTACGTTATTTGATGTCCTATCGAAAAATGTTATAGAAGCGTGTCGTTTCGATCGACCCTCAGACGATGCAGACACTGGCCCAAACCGACTTGAGATATCTCACTCCGCTACGGAGAAAAGTGGGAAAATAGAAAAATTACTTCTAGCCAATTAAAAAAAAAACGAAACGTCGTACGATCGAACGAAATACTGCGCGTTAAAGTACCCCAAGAAACCCATCTTTTTGCTATATACCGTTTAGTTATAACGCTTATACCGTATTACAATAATTACAGCCGATTTAATGAAAATCTCGATTGGTTTATCGTAATTTTTTTTGAAATATTATTTAGTTTTTAAGTTGGAAACGGTTAAAGGGATCCGATAACATCTCGCCATAATAAAAATAAATTTTTTAAAAATATACAGGGTGGTAAAGAAATTTATTTTGAAAAAATTTCTCCTTTTTTTTAAATTCCTCTGTTATTTAGCGTCTGACGAAAAAATTCATAAAAACTTTTTATTCCACATTATCATTACATTTTTTTTTAATTTAATAATTTTTGAGATATTCGCGAATAAGTTCGAAAAAACGTCGTTTTTAAAAAGAGCGTTTTTTTTTTTAATTTCAACGACCCAACTATAGATTAAATGCTATCAAAATACATATTTTTGGTAGTAAGTGTTTTTTTCGTCTGCCCCGTAATTTTCGAGTTACGTTTTTTTCTCGTTTAGGGTCCGATATCGCGAAAACTAAGAATATTGCCTTTTTTTCGTAAAGAACTTTTTTGCTTGTCTTCGTGACCTTTGTCTAAATCCAAAATTTGAAGTCGATCCGAAAAAAAAAGTTAGGCTCCTCCGGTAGGTTATTCCGGATCCTATTGATCAAAATAAAGGTAAGGTCGATATAAAAATACGGTTTTGTACGTTTGCCGATATTCCTATATTTTTATATTTACATCCCGGAGCCGACCGGGTAAAAACTGAATTTTCGAATAGGTTCCACCGATTTAGGTTTCATTCTGTGGTTATCATTTTGGGGCCAATTTCAAAAATCTGAAATTTCGATATCAATTAATTAAGGTTTCCCTAGGCGCCTACCGCGGAACAAAATTCGATTTCGTTCGTCTCCTACTGTGAAGCTTATAGGAGACCTAGGGGCTCGAATTTTTTTTTGGGGGGGTGGGGTTGGTTTAGGCCCGGTCCCCTCCGTCTTCGTACCGAATACGAACTCGTTGGCTCGAAATTCACCTAAAAAAAACTGGTAGGAGACGGATTTCCGGTAGGTTCCATATGCCAAAAAAACGTCTAAATATAAAAAGACGTTCGGAAGCGGTTTCCACCGAATTAATATTTAGGGATCGAAAACGCCGATTTTCCACTTTCGAAAAGTTTGGGCACCCATTTTAGCAAGTAAAACAAAAATGTCGATCTCGTCTGTCTCCTACCGCGGAACCTATTGGCGGTAGGCTCCCACCGATGTCAGATTCGAATTTGGCTGAAATTCGTCAGCCGATTATCTTCAAGGACTCTTTTTTTAGATGCCTAAATAGGCACCGGTAGGTTCCCAATTTTTTTTTTTTCGCCTTTTAATCGCTCTTCTCCGAACTGCTTCAAAGACGGTCATCGATTTTGACCGAATAAAAATTTCTGGAACCTACTCGGAAGGTTCCACGGTCTCCTACTGTCCGAGTACCAAATTTCACGTAAAAATTCAAGCTGTCTCGTGTTCGGTCTAGGTCGAGCTCACGTTCCCGCTTAATTAATAAGTAAATTAAATATCCAGTCAATTCGCAATAAAATTAACGAACTTTTTGTTATTTTAGAAAGTTTAAATTATCCTGATATTGTTCTATTGACAGAACATTGGCTTAAGCCAGATGAGCCTTTATATGTTCCCGGTTATTGTGTTGGCTTCAAGTTTTGTAGGTTGAGTAGAGGGTACGGGGGTACTGTCGCCCTTGTGAGTGAGGGGGTCTCTCAGGCTTTTGACCACTTTGATAAGTTTGATAACATGCTCGTTGAGAGGGAGTTTGAGTTCTCAATTTTACACTCCAGAGAATCAAATTGCTTTATAATATGCATTTATCGCTCTCCTGGATGCAATCTCTATATATATTTAGATCGACTGGAGTCTCTTCTGTCAAAATTTTCACTAAAACACAAAATAATTTTAACTGGTGATCTAAATATTGATTTTGAAGACATTAATAATCGTTCGACCTTGGCACTGCATAACTTATTCAACTCTTTCAATATTAGCATGCATGTCCATCAGTCCACTCGTGTAACGGACGCGTCATCTACTACAATTGATTACATTGCCTCTAACGTCTGCGATGCTGTTCCTTGTGACGTTTTTGACCCGGCTTTATCAGACCATAATGCTATTGTAGCAAGTATTCCTCTAGCATGTAATACCTTGCCGGGAGTGAGTAGACCGGGTAGGATCTACAGCGCGCATGGATTCCGAGTGTTTCGTGAGAGCTGCATTTCCTTCGATTGGGACTCTACATTGAATGCGGAGATCCCCCTGCAGTGCTTCCACGAGCCGTTGGCCAGCATTGTTGATGTTTCCTTTCCGGTTCGCTGTCTGAGGGTACGGAGCAGGGATCGCAAGCGGTGGTTGACCAAGGGCATTCGCACATCGTCGTCTAATCTAAGGTTTTGGAATACTGTGCGGAAGAAGTACCCTAATAATGAAATGGTCCGGTCTTATTTCTTTGGGTATAGAAGGATGTACAGGCAAGTTATCAAAAATGCAAAAGATGTACTATTCCAAACGCTTGCGTAATTCCAACAACCAGCAAAAAGAGTCTTGGTCCATTGTTGGTGAAATAACTGGGACAGTTTCCAATAATATCAAAATATCCAACATTAATGCACGCGACCTCAATAATTACTACTGCACAGTTGCCGAAAATCTGACTAAGGACTTGCACCCTGCAACTGACCCTCTATCTTATCTCCCCAACGCCCATGTTCCTGAGACGTTTTATTTTTCTCCGACCACACCTCAAGAAGTGGATGAAACTATCAAATCCATGAAAAACAGGAGGGCTGCTGGTGAGGACGGAATTTCCTTGAACATAATGGCTCAGTTACCAATGGATGCCATTGTTGCGTTGTCTTCCGCCATTGACGTATCATTTGAGACGGGGATTTTTCCGTCTAGCCTGAAAGTTGCCAGGGTCATTCCCCTCTTCAAGGGAGGTGACCATGGTTCCCCGTCAAATTATAGGCTGATTTCTCTTGTTTCCACACTATCGAAACTGGTTGAAACCCTTGCGCGTAAACGAATTACTTCTTTCTTAGTTAAACACAAGATAATAAATCAACACCAGTATGGTTTTCAACAGGGTAAGAGTACATCTGATGCTATGTTTGATCTCTTATCGAATTTATTTCGGGGTATCAACAGAGGGGAGACCTCCGCGGCAGTGTTCTGTGACTTATCTAAAGCGTTTGATTGCGTGAGCCACGGTATACTGCTGCGGAAACTATCGGTTTATGGCTTCCGTGGTGTGGCTTCTGAGTGGTTTCAATCCTTTCTCTCGGATCATGTTCAGTTTGTGTCTTTGGGGGGTGTTTCGTCCAGTAAGCAGAGTGTTCCATGCGGTGTCCCTCAGGGCTCTGTCTTGGAACCTACGTTGTTTCTAGTCTTCATTACCGATCTTCTTCAGCTTGACTTGTCTGGTTCCATCACGGCATTCGCGGATGATGCGTCTGTATCATGGGGTGGTCACGACGTAGACCAACTCAGGGCTGATATGTCGTCCGACATCTATAAAATTAAGGAATGGTGCGACTCTAATCTTCTCTGTCTAAACTTGTCGAACTCACATTCTTGGGTTTAACTGTATGGTAAACAACATTGAGATAGGTAATCATTCTATTACTTCTGTTGATAATTCTAGGTTCCTTGGGCTGATTTTGGACGATAGCCTAAAGTTTCAGCATCACATTCTAAAATTAAATAAAAAGTTGGCCTCTGGCTGCTACTCTATCCGTATTACCTCCCAAGAATTGGGGAAACACTTCGCCCGTAACATTTATTTTGCGAATGTTGAATCACACGTCAGATATGCCCTTCCATTCTGGGGTGGCTGTTCAAGGTATTTATTCCAATCAATCTTCATCCTTCAGAAAAGAGCAGTGAGAAATTTATGCAATGCCCATCCTAGAGCTCATTGCAAGCCTCTTTTTATTTCCAATAATATACTAACCCTTGCCTGTTTATTCATCTTAGAAACTGCTTGCCTTATTCATAAAAACAAAACCGATTTTCCTAAGCGCCAACAAATCCATTTCACGAGACAGATAGACCATGTGCCCCTACTTATCCCTCGCCTGAGCCTCATTAGAGACTCCTTCATTTATAATGGCTTAAAGATATATAACCACCTAAGCTTGGAGATGAGACGTAGCCTAAATCTGAGGATGTTTAGGAAGAAGTTGAAAGACCGGCTGTTGTCGAAGGCATTTTATGGCATTGACGAATTCTTTAAGCAGTATAGTATTTAGATATGCTAGGTGTGCCATGTATTACTTAGTATTCTGTTAAGTGTGGTACTTTGTACTTAGGGTATATGTATTTGTGTCAAGATTCAATTGACTACAAAATTGTGTATGTGTCAAAATTTTAATCATGCTTTGTCAATAAGATTTATTCATTGTAATAATCCTTGGACAATAAAGCACTTTCATATCATATAATATATAACATACTCCCAAACCTCTAATTTCCAGTTTATTTTATTCTAAAGATAGAAATGACCTTGTCAATATCGGAGAATAGTATTCTACAAGTATTAACCAGGTTCTTACTCTCCCAAAACGGATTGCCAGTTTGAATGCCCCAAGGTCAATAAACCTTGTTACTGTCCCACATATTTATGCCGACAGCATACCACACCCCTTTAAAAATTAAATCTGTATTTACCACGTGCAGATTGTTGTCAACAGAGGGCAAAATATTTTTTATTACGCATGCATCATAATCAACGATTATCGCACGCTGCAGCGTGCTTAAAATGATGTTTGTTGTGCGCCTACTTTTTTAAAGGTTGCTATAGAAATATTTGATCATGTCAAATGTGACAGATTAATATATTCGTCAATATATCCCTTAAGTTTAATATTTAAAACATTTTTAAGATTATGATGCATTTGTAATAAAAAATAGCGTATGATATACGTGTATAAGAGGCCTAAAGCCCTTGCGACTTACAAAACACTCCGCTGCGCGTCGTGTTTTGAAATATGTCGCGCGTGCTTTAAAGGCCCTCTTATGCACTGATATCATAATGTACTATTAACTGAATATTTTAAATGAAACTATATCTTTTCGACATCTAACAGAGTTTTTGTGAGTTACTTAGGTTTGGAGAATTTCGTCCATAAGAATTATCTTAATAGTCTTTTATTATAAAATGATATAATATAGGCTGTTGAGACTACGTCCACTTCAGGAGGATATAAAAGAGCCCCACGACTTCAGGAATTAATGAAATTGTAAGAATCTTCTACAACATAAGGTTCATTTAAAGTTAAATTTTCTTTGCAAAATTCACTACTTAATTTTTTTAATGACAGCAATATCCACTTAAATAAGTGATTAACTGGCATTTTAGATGATCTGCTGTGTCTTGTGAATGTGACAAATTATTAAGAAAACCGTTCAGAGCCTCTATAATAATAGTTATTTATTATACAAGGGAAAAAAGTATTAGATTTTAGCTCGAGGTTGTGTTGCCTTCCGACGCGAAGCGGAGGGAGACAAAAAACCGAGAGATAAAATCTAATATTTTTTCTGTGTATAATACACTAATTTTTTCTGTGACGAGAAACACGACGATTTAATATTGAAAAAACATTACTACAATATATTAAAGTCAGAAAATTATCGATGTGAAATTTGAATTTTTAAACTGGTAGGCTGTTGTGCTTATAGTGACAATAGACCTACGTTGCTAAGGAAACATTTAAAGTAATCAAATATGTGGCAGTTTAATTCTGTGATTTGATTTATGTGTATATATGCAGGCATATCCCGGGGAAAAAATTAATTTCATAAAAAAGTGATATTTTATAACCTGACAACAGAGATAAAATGTCAAACGTTTTTCCCGTCACAGAAAAAAAGGATTAAATATTTTGAGAGCCAATTTAACATTTTGCCTTTCTATAAATGATGGAAAAAGGGCCTTTACACTAAAGGAATACCCGTGTTTTAATATTTTGTCTCGTTTTAGTTCATGAAGTTTTTTGACCACTGAGGGCATATAGCAAACATTGCAATACAGCCTTTATGAGGCATAATTACACTAAATATCACTTGCCCCAAAATTAGCTAACAGGAACAAATTTTATAAACTTGCTGTACACAATGAACGAGCACAAAATAAACTCTTATTACACGAAAGCAACAGGTCAAGTCCAAACATTTTGGAAAGCTAAAAACATGAACTTTAGGTCTTTTCGGCTAGTTTCCACCGCACAGCATTGTTCCCATAAATTTAAACACACCAAAGTACTGATATTATAAAGAAATTAACAGAAAAGCAATCAAAATCGAACACAACAATAATTAAGAAGCCGGTCGAACGTCGAAAGTACGCCAACTGACAGGAGGCAGAGTTGTCAGATTTAGAGTTAGTTTCATACATTATTTGGGATGTAAACTATTTAACGTATATTTAGTTGGACTTTAATTTTTACAGCATTTGTTGCATGACATTTGAAATTATATTTTTAAATGGAACTAAATATACAAAATAATTGGGTTATTGGTTAGCAACGTTTATTTTCTTAAAGTTTTTGATTCCGTCATTGCTTCACTTTCCGGTTTTTATATATTTACTTTTCGGATTTTAAATATTTATTTATATTTAGTATAACTATAAGCAAACTTTTTACATTAAGTATCTAATATATTGTTAATTGTAATCTTGGAATCCAAGACGAATATTTTACGTTTCTTTGAAAAATAATTGTGGCAAACTACAATGAGAAGTAGCTGAAATTGTGATAAAGCGCCCAATCTGGCAGCGTGCTTTTTTATGTTTAACTTGTTTTCTAAGACCTTTGTGCTTATTACCCCAGAAAGTATTTTTTTTTAGCCCTAATTAATTTAAGTATCTCGCCGTTATAAGTATAATACACGGGAAAGCTTTTCTCACTTGAGTCGATACAGTAACATTCTGAACAACTGTATTCTGAATTATTTTGTAAAATTCGGTTATCACAGCGTTAACCCTTAACTACGGAGGTGCGATGTTCGGAGCATAAACTCGGACGTGCCGTCTGGCAGACTACTGCAGATATTGGGGCATTAAGCCCTAATAATTTTGTAACTGGTACTTTTAGATAATCTTTTAAGTTTTAGCAAGTACTTTAATAAATAGTTTCTTAGAACACGTACCAATTTTATAATCACAAAGCCAGTTCTTTTCGGTATGCTTCAACTCGAGGGCGGTTAAAATAAAAAAGTGCACTGCTATAATTTGAATGTATTTATTACCTAAAACACTTTAAAAACAGTAGTGAAAAAACTAGGAAGAAATAATGCACAACGAATACTTAAAACTAAAATATTTGAGTAGTGCAGTTGACGCCGGCCTGCCTCATACAGTATAATATGCCAGCGTTTTGTATTTGAAGCACAAATATCTTGCCACGCGGTTTTTCTTTCTTGGAAATAATAATTGACATAATTTTTTTCTAATATATCTCGAATTATTAGTGACTCGTCATCTTCACTTTCATCACTACTGTCCGCTGATTGCTCTGAGGTGCTATAATCAGAATTCTCGCAATCCTCGTCAGGGACAATGTCAATATCACTAGCAGCATCACCGTCTGCTTCGTATATCACTTTCGAAGTGTTTCTTTATAGTTTACATCACTAAAGCGAACTGGTTTTGATGGTCAGGCCATATTTGGGCGAAAATTTTCCGACCGATTTTATTACGTATACCCGGACGTGCCGTCTATCAAACTGCTTCACGAGAAGATCTCTAGGGAACTGACCTATTTCAAGTTTTAAAAATCTGATATTTTTTGTACTGGTCAACCACCAAACCCGACAGGAATACATGAGGTAACGGCTTTCTGAACGTTACCGTTTTTGACAAATGAAGGTATTTCGTTTTCACACCGCCTCTCAGACGGCACCTCCGTAGTTAAGGGTTAATATTCCCACATCCACAAACAATTTTCCATTCTTAACTGGATTAATTCATACATAGGGTTAAAATTTGCTATTTTTAAATTAAATTTTATATTTGTTCACATGCATTCCAACATTGTTTTAGCACATAAGCAAAAAATGATGTACGGCTTATACAGCTAAACTGCTGGACAATTCTAGTGGAGGAAGCGATTTGTTAGGCTAAATTTGGAGTAAAATATTTTGCGAAGTAAGAATATCGATACTCTTTACGAAATTTAAAAGATAATTTAATTCTGAACACGCTTGTTTGATCTGTACAAAACCTGGATCATTTAAAAATTATTTTAAGTTATATGAATATGTATTATCCGATGACCAATCAATATTACAGTCTCCCATTATATAAACAAAGTGACATTTCTCAAAAATATTGCACCAAGCCTCAAGGAAATTTAGAAATTCAGAATAACTTACTCTAGAACTATACAGATTGCTCAACTTGAACAAATTGATGACCAGAAGCCGAATAGTCTTTGACATTGATATTGTTCAATATTTAATAGATTAACACAATCTTGTATGTAAATTACTACACCACCGGTATGCCTATTTTGGCTATCTCCCTAAATATTTTGATGGTAACTCAAAAGACTAATCCCAAAGTCATTTTGTACACTCCGTTAGTCTAGTTTCTGTTAAACATACTATTGCAATTGGTTTTTTTTTATTTATTATATAGCTATGAATTTCATGAAGTTTTGACAAAAGACTGAGAATTTATAAGAATTATATCGAAGCATTGCCATTTCTTTTTATGGCAATGGCACACACTAAAGGGAGATCATATGGCGCTCGACGAGCGGTGTGTGTGCGAAGATGTTGATTGACACGGTTCTTGAATAGTTGTAGGTTGTAATTAGGGGGAAACAGATGTCCCGGGAGTGAGGTCCACAGTGATGCAGTGCGCCAAACGAAGAAATTCTTGTAAAGCGAAGTTTGTACGACGAATTGATGTGCTCTTGCCGTCTGTCGTGATTGTCTGACAGACGTTGCCAGGGGAGGGATGAGCCGAGCCAAATCCTGAGAACATCTGCCTTGAAAGTATCTGTAAAACAGGGACATCTCGGCCACATGTCTGCGGTGTTCCAGACTATCCAGGTTCTGGGTCACCGACTAGATGCACAGCTCTCTTCTGAATGGAATCCAGCAGCTTTAGGGTGTGCTTTGGTGCGGCACCCCAGATGTGTGAGCAATATTCTAAGCACGGTCTTATTTGCGCTTTCTAGAGCAAGAGCAACTGCTGCGGTGTATACAGTTTTTTGTTGCGAAATAGCGCACCAAGCTTCTGGGAGGCTGATTTTGCGATGTTAGCAACGTGATCATGGTCAACATATTGCTGTTGACCGAGACTCCCAGCAGTTCGATTGACGAGGATGAAGGAATGGTCGATCCTGCCATGATGATGTCAGGGCCCGCCGTATTGGCCCTCTTGGTAAACGTGGCTGCTTGGGTCTGCTGCATTGAACTGAACCAAATATCTGTCGCCCCAAGTTTAAACTTTCGCCAGGTCTTGATTAATTGCTGTAATCTGCTCCTTTCTGCGGTGATAAGTCTAAGTCGCTGGTACAGGTTTTTCTGAACTAAAGTGGGAGACAAGGGTACTGTCATCTGCAAAACTGTGAACAGGATTATTCATTTCGGTCAGCAGGTCGTTAATATAGATGAGGAACAGAGTTGGTGAAAGTATTGCGCCCTGAGGCACGCCCACGTTAATGGTGAATGTGTCTGAGATGTGTCCATCAACTGCAACGTGCAGAGATCGGTTCTTAAGGAATCTGGCAAGCCAACTGCAGTCCGAAGGACGGCAGTTTGTTGAGCAGTCCGTCATGCCAAACTCTGTCGAATGCCTTCGAAATATTCAACGCAATCGCTCGAAACTCTCCTCTCAATTGCCCTACTCCTTATATGAATGACAGGCCAATATATCTCCTGTCAATCTCTCATTGCGAAAAACGTATTGATTATCGCTGATTATTATGTTGTTCTCGAGGTACTTGAGTAGTCGTTGATTGACCATACGTTCCATGACTTTGGAGGTTATGAGAATGGGCAAATCCCTTTTCCGTAAGACAGAGAAAAAAGCCTGGAAAAAACGGGTGTTAGTTCGTTGGCGCAGTTCTTTAATGCGGTGGCAGGCATTCCGTCCGGCCCCGATGCCTTTTGCGTATCTAGTTCTTTAAGGATTTTACGAATATCACGGTGATGAAACTTGACTTCTGACATGGTAGTGTTGATGTTCGATATGGTGGGGAGAGCCTTGCCTTGGGGGACGTCGAAGGTAGAGTGCGATGAAAACATTTTGGCGAGCATGTTTGCTTTTTCCTTGGCTGTAGTCGCCGTGATGCCACGTTCGTCTGTCAAAGGTGTTTGCATTCGTTACTCGCTTCGACAAAATAATTGCGATTTTCAGCGGTCTGATTTTGCTGCCAGTACAGGCTGTCCCATTTTCAATGATATTACGGGGTATCTCACTTACGAGTAAAGATAGAGAGTTGCGGTTTTCGCAATACTGTGCTACTTTTTTGTGAAAAGAACGATGGTATAAACAAAATTTTCATAGCCCGCTTCGTTTCTGAGATACAGGGCGAAATTGAAAATAATGCATTTTGGGACCCCCCTCGTATCTCCGTTATCCTTTAACATATCGCAAAGCTAGAAAATTGCTCGTATACAGTTTTTGACGTAGAATCCATTGGCGTGATCAGATTTTTGCTGTGAGCTGTCAATTTTTAGCTATAAATCAAACTTATGTTTTTTTAAATGGAACACCCTGTAAATTTTTCTTTCGTTTGATTGGAAATGTGATAAGCTTTATAAAAATATATAATACATTATATGTATTTTAAATAATAAGCCTAGAATTAATAATTCCACAAAATGTGTCTCGATACAACACTCTTGTATTTTTTTTAATGTAACACCCTGTATATTTTTCTGTCGTTTGACTGGAAATTTTGTAAGCTTTATAAAAATATATAATACGTGATATGTATTTTAAATTATAAGCCTAAAATCAATAATTTCACAAAATGTGTCTCTATACCACACTCTTGATGAGTATAGTATAAGCATTGTCTTTTAAACAACGGTATAAATATTAGCAGGCAGAGACTATTAAGAACAATGGAATTGTATTTTTTTATTGGCCAGACCTTGCAGTGGCAAAATTTATATTTTCTGTGTAATATTGTATTTTTTATGATGGCTCAAAATGAAAATTATCAATATTTTGAAAAATATGACATGTTAGTCTGCTTTATACAGAGCAATGAAAACTTCCGTGAAGCTTCTCAGCTATATTCCAATAAGTTTTTTTGAATATTTATTTACCTTTTGACTTATTTGGGTTTATTTTTTTAAGTATCATTTTAATTTATAGATATTCCGAAAGAAGGCATCCTGATCTTTTCATGTTTTCCGAAATAAAGAAAAAAAATTGGTAGAACAAGGAACGTTGCCTCCGCCCTTACTGCGATTTTCCTTATTATACGTTTTTGGTAGGGGCCGGATAAACGTTCCATGTTCTGTTTATTCCGGAAAACATTAAATGACCAGGTTGTCTTTTTTTCGGAATATCCATAAATTAAAATGATACTTAAATAAAATATAAACCGAAATAAGTCAAAAGGTAAATAAATATTCAAACAAACATATTGAATAATAGTTGAGAAGCTTCACGGGAGTTTTCATTGCTCTGTATAAAGCAGACTAACATGTCGTATTTTTCAAAATATTAATAATTTTCGTTTTCAACCATCGTAAAAAATACAATATTACACAGAAAATATAAATTTTGCCACTGACAGGTCCTGCCAATAAAAAAATTACCATTCCATTGCTCTGATAATCTCTGCCTACTAATACTTATAACGTTGTTTAAAAGATAATACTTATACTATACTCATCAAGAGTGTCGTATAGAGATACATTTTGTGAAATTATGAATTTTAGGCTTATTATTTCAAATACATATCATGTATTATATATTTTTGAAAAGCTTATAAAATTTCCATTCAAACGAAAGAAAAATATACGGGGTGTTCCATTTAAAAAAACATAAGTTTGATTTATAGCTAAAAATTGACAGCTCACAGCAAAAATCTAACTACGCCACTGGGTTCTACGTAAAAAAGTATATAAGAGCAAGTTTTTAGCTTTGCGATATGTAAAAGCATAAAGAAGATATGAGGGGGGTCGCAAAATGCATTATTTTCAATTTCGCCCTGTATCTCAGAAACGAAGCGGGCTATGAAAATTTTGTTTATACCATCGTTCTTTTCACAAAAAAGTAGCACAGTATTGCGAAAACCGCAACTCTCTATCTTTACTCGTAAGTGAGATACCCCGTAATATCATCGAAAATGGGACACCCTGTACTTGTAGGCTTGCTGTTTCCTACCAACAGCTCTTTCGCATCTTCTGTCGAACCAGGGCTTTCCTTTTGACGGTAACTTGATGGAATTTGGAATGTATGCTCCATTCCTGAGGCGATTACTTGCGTGATCTCTTCGCAGCAGACTGACGGGTCGTCAGTGCCAAAGCAGACGTCGAGCCAGGGAAAATCTAGGTAGAACTCCCTTAGATCGTTCCAGTTTGCAGAATTGTTATGCCAGATGTTGCGAGGCAATGGTGGATCCTTCTTCAGAAGTGGCAATTCCAAACCGCTGGCGCTGTAGTAAGTTTGTGGTCGAAAGTACCTAATGGCGGACCAACTGTAATTGTGTACTGGTCAGGATTGGTGGTTAGAAAAAGATCCAGCACGCAGCTGATGGCAAATCCATCAGCTTCTCTACCTTCGTTGTCGGTCTTGTTGTTATGTTTGAGCCAGTTGGTATTGGGGCATTGTAGCCTTCCATAACGATTATTTCTGACTTGGGGTGATCGACCTGTATTGAGTCAAAAGTGGTAGCCAGTGTTGTAAAAAAGCTTTGGTAGGCTCGATCGCTCGGAGGTGATAGAGACAACATATAAACTTGGTTAATCTCTTGGCGGTGAACTTGAGCCACATGACTTCAAAGCTGTTCGGTTCGAGTGTTTCCTTGCGGTGGCATGAAAGGTCGCTTCGGACAAAAAGGCATATTCCGAACTTATGTCTAAATTGGGTATATAAGTCGTAACCAGGATAGGGGTAGTTTACTGTTTTGTTGTTGTTGTGTTTCTGTAAGGGCTAGTATGTGTGGTCTATTTGCTTGTAGATGTTGATGTACCGAATTTATGTTTGTATTTAAGCCACTTATGTTGCAGAAATCTATTCTAAATTGTTTCGGTATCTTTGCTGTCTATGAAATGCGGAATGAAGGGCTCCTAGGGCCACCCAGCGCCCGGAGATCCGAATGGCTGAGGAGTTTACTTCCGGATCATGTACATATATTTCTACTGTAAAACCCGGAACCACCAGCGCGAAAGCGGAACGTGATTCGGGAAAACCACTTAGCCACTTAGTTCTGGTGGGGTGGTCTTTCACGGGACGATGCGAGTAGGCGTATGCGTAGTTAAAGTTTCATTGTTATTTTTATGTCTTGTGATACTTCTAAGGATATTTAGTATCAAATTCTGTATTGCTTTTGCTATCATTAAACAGTAAATTATTATCAAAATAAAAACAGGAAGAATTTACAATTACATTAAAATACATGAAAAACCTACATGTGCTGTTTTCGAAAATGCCATTATATAATAATTTATTGTGATTATTTATAGAACTTTTTATGGTCTAATTGTTATTATTCTATAAAGAAACTGGAAGCATTATTAAATTAGTATGTTCACTTAATAATCTCAGAATCTGAAAGGCATCCTGCTCAACAGCTATACCTCTGAACCCGATTTTTATATATGTTTTTATGCCTATGTTTATTCATAATCTCCTGAAGGCCCTAGACATAAATTAGTTTTAACTATATATTTCATGTTTATTGTTTCAGCAAACAAAGAAAGGTATGAACCGATTCGAAAAACACTACAAGAACTTCCTGGACGGTAAACGTCTGAAGCAAACGAAGAGAGCGGTGGAAATTTCGATAGAAGGACGAAATATGGCATTGTAAATTACTCGGTTGTACTATTTAGTGTAATAAGAAATTTTATATTGATGCTGTTACGAGGCACTGTGACCGTTGGTTGGTTCTAATCTAACGTAAACTTAATCGAGTGTTCTCACCTTAAAAACTTGGGTTATAAAGTATCATTGATTCGCAAAATTATGTTTTAAATTATGGTCAATTACAAGGTTGACAGAACGAGTTTGGTAGTAGTAGATGTTGGCATGCCTGATGACTGGTGACTTTAATGAGATTTTTGGTGTTAAGGTCCGATAAATGATTTTTTTTTGTGATATCCAATATTGGTAGTGACAAAATCTGTGTATATATCGCTTATTCCTTGGAGTACGAACCGATTAAAAAAATAGTTTCTGGACATAATTTTGTAGATGTCAAACTCGGAACGAGTAACACAGTTCGAGTTTGCTTAGAAGCTTAGAGCGTCGCTTACAGTCACAGTGTAGCGTGCTGTTTCCTTAGAACCTTAGGATATTCATGGCAATGTTACATTTTGATGGTTTGTTTTCAGAGATGGGCATCGTTGCCCAAAAAAGTATATTATTGCCGTTGTTCGGTAAAAATAAAGCAACGAGTTACATCGAGAGTCATTACCCGAGACGAAAAATACGGACGTTCCCGTTACTTCTTACGTTAGGTTTTTCGTTGCGGTAGAGGCTTAATTAGAATGTCTTATGTGAAAAGAATGAATACTTAGTTATCCATAAATATCTATTTTTAGTTCGTTTATTTTGCGCTACCATGGGTCACATTTTACAAATGATTATTAGTATTGACCTCTACAAATAAAACGGTAATATTTTAGTTTTGTTTTAACCGGCCATGGAATATCAATAATTTCCTAGTGTAGAATATAGGACGAAAGCATGATTCATATATATCCAACAGCCACAGACCTACTGATCAAATATTGGATAGGCTATTTTAAAAGTGGATTCCAGATCTTTCTTAGTTACGAGTCACCAAGAAATGAAATTAATATGTAGGTATGTTTTGAGGTGTTCTTGGGTGTAGCATTCACAGGCATAAACAATAATAGCAATAAGCAGATTTTACAATGTTTTATTATCTCTTACTTAAAAATACAAATAATGAGTCCCTACATGAAACGAATAAAATCTATATCCTACAACCTGGAAAACAATGATTTAATGAACTATCACTATCATTGATAATAAAACTATAATAATATTAATACCTATACCTAATTACATTATAACGTATATACTATTTCATATGTGGTAGAATAAAATTGTTTTATTTAATTTGTGTCGAAGGCTAGCTTTTTCTCCCAAAAGTTGAAATGTTCTTTTTTTTTCATGAGTTTTATACGAACGTCTGCATACATGTTTGCGACACACTTAATAATTTGAATTTCGTGCAATTCGTTGCTAACATCCACTACAGGATGCTGTATTTTAAAAAGTGAATGCGGTTTTGGGAAAAAATATTGTACGACAGCTAAAATAATTATTTTTTAAAAATTAAACGCCCTTTCTGTATAAGATACGATTTGAAAAATGCTATTTGATAGAAAGTACAGTTTACCATTTGAAATAAATGAAGTGAAACCTCCAGAATTCTTAATGTCCAAGCAATAACTGTGATCAGAATATTGTTTTTCTACGATCATTTCTTGACAAAGGTCGCAAGAATTTTGTTTTAAAATATTTCTTGTTATGACTCCGCCAATATAATATAATACATTATCTTGAAAAGAAGAAAGAGCTATGCTGTCAATTATGGCTGCAAAATAAATCAAATCATTATCTTCATAATGGAGATTGTCAACACCTTGGCTTTCGATAGTAGAACGCCTACTATAACTCTGGACAGCAAGACGTACACTCATTTTTTTTGTTAAAAATTGATATGACAACCAGTTAATGAATTAGCCAATTTTAAATCTTCTTTTTCTTGTAATACATGCAACTTCTCTATAAATTTAAAATCAATGATTCCAGAAGATGAAGTTATTTTGGTTTCTGCAAATGCATTTCGAAGCAATTTTATTACATGACAAGGATCTAAAATACAAAAAAAAACTTCTGAAACATTTTGGGGCGAGTATAAACGAGGTTTTGCAATTTGAAATTTTGGTTCTATGTTGAGCGAATTTATTTTACATCCTAACAGAGAAAAAGTTTTAATATTTGAAATACATCCATCACAAGTTATTGAACGAACATTAATGTTAATTTCTGATAATTTTTTAATTGCAACTTGTATGAACTGTTTCTGTAAAATGGCAGTTATTTTGTTTGTAAACATATATGCTATTGGGTATTTAAAATTTCTTGTGTATAACACAATCATAAAAACCAAAACCTCTGTAGCTAATTCTTGCGAATCAATGGGTGCTACATTTCCTAAATTTACATAGCCACAATGTTTATTTTGTTTTTTCTCATAAACAATAACCTGATACCTTATGGTCATGGAGTCAAAAACTAAACTTACATCATTTATATAGTAATTTTGTTCTCCCTGTACCTTTAAAAAGTCAAAAACTTCTTGCAAAAATCCTTCTTCGCAATTAAATGCAGAAAGCCACTTCCTCAGCATTCCAGCATGAGGCAAACAAATTTTTCTTCTTAAAAATTAATGGCCCGAGGAGAGTAAAAATATAAAGTTAAAGCAAACATTCATTTCTGGAGAATACCTTCTTTGTGTTGCCCTAAATTTAGAATTTTTCAACTCACTGCGAAACATTTCCAATGAAAAAGCTTCAAAATTATTCATCAGTGTCTCTTCCAAATCAGTCTCACATCCGGAATTTTTCTTCAAATGAGTAATTAAATCTTTCATTGACTGGATTTTCTTAGATTTTCTTCTGATTTTTTGATTAAGATTCTTAATTTTCTTTTTAACTTCGGTACAAGATTTCCTTGCGTAAGTCTGAACTCCAACGTCATTTGTAAGTGACGTGGAACTATCCTAAAATAATAATAAAAATATATAAATATAAGTATACAATAAACTCTATTTGTATTATAATAAAATAACCGATGAAGTGTAAATTATGTACATTCGAGGTTACATTTACAACACTAAGTACTTTCTAGTTTTCTTTAACTCGTAACCAGCAAAAAAAAAATTAAAACTTACGCTAATTGTTTTTTATATGTTTACCTCAGATACCTCCATTTGACTAGCATGAGCTGATGTTGATGGTATACTCTCGGGTATACTTGTGCGAATTAATTTCCTTCTTGGCTTCGGTGGTTCTACTTTTAAATGCTTAGGAAGATGGAAGGTACTGCATCTTTTTTCAACAGCTTCTTATTTAAAGAAACTTTCTAAGTAACTGTCCTCAGTAAATTGATCACTATATATGACAGTATGAACAGATAGGTTAAAGTTTTCCAACCGAAGTGATCTAATCCACAATGAAAGAACATCAGGTCGTGAACATGGAAATATAAGAACCATATTTTCTATTATCATTGCAGCTTACAACCATAAATAATATTACAAACGAAAATAACTAAAAAAGTACATAATGTTAAGCTGGATTTATAGATTTACATAACATAAGCATAGCATAGACATAGCATTGCATAAGCACATTACAAGAAATGGTCCGTTTATAAGTAGGCTTTATGTTATGTTGCGCCTGAGCCGTAAATCGCAAATAATAACCTTACAAATTTCATAATTTTGTTTTAAATTTTTTAAAGAAGTATATTATAGCGTCTTATGTATATTAATTTATAAATCCTTACCATTTTCAAAAAGAACAAGAATTCAAAAAGGCAAAACAACAAACTTTATTGAACATCGCATATGTCATTTTCGCATTCAAATTCTGTGTTTTCATTGGTCGAACATAAGCACATAGCATAAAAAGTTGAACATTGGTCAACTTCTTATGTCAAGCTTATGTTGTGTCTTATGTTATGTCGATCTATAAATTCCCTATCTTAAATATGAATGTTTAACTTCTTATGCTTATGCTATGCTTATGTTATGTCAATCTATAAATCCAGCTTTAACCCAAACAGCTTAATATGTTTTAGTTAAGGGAAAGGGGATTATTAATTCTTACTTATGAAAGCGTAGCGTCGTTCCTGGTGTTCTTTCGTTGCTACATCCATAAGCACAACCATTTTTAAACAGTTCTTGATTATTGTTTTACTTAAAATCGGTATCAAAACGAAATTAACGAGCTCTAACAAAGAAAATTCTCAATTTAACCATAAACCAAAACAAGCTAAAAGAACAACGCATTCTCTTCGCGGACGTCTGTCTCTCTCCTCTCGCCTCAAATTTATGTCGTTTGTCATATGCGTGCGCGTTCCAGTTGTAATGAGTTCATTGGTACCAGTTGACATTCTTTTGCGAAATGTTTTGCACGTGACGGTACACGTCTGCACAATCACGTCAAAATTCGCCCTGCTTATATACGTATTTCAAATACTGTCTGTCCAAATGTGAGCGCGCACTTATTTGTCGCTGCGGTACATAATGGTACAAGTGTGTGACTGTTGGATATATAATATGAATCATGCCTTATTCAGACAGTGTAACTGAGTAGCTGTTCTATATCATTGCCAGTTTTTTTTTAACAGCCCATCTCTGTGTAATTTAGGCATATGTGTCTTGTGTATTCACGCTAATTAATTATATATTTCATCTGTTCCTTACAATAATGTTTTGTAGTTTTTTTTTTAGTTTAGCTGTGGTAAATACATAATCACTACGTTTATTTCGACAGTTTCAAGCACGCTTGAAAGTGAAGCCCCTTCATATTGATTCTCAGTCCAACTGAAAGAAGCGGTATAAACATTTGGGATTAAGTTTCCAAGTGGTTTAGACTGCTGAAGTGAAATCCAAAATATTTTAGGTTTGACCTGAACCATGCGGGTTCAAATCCGGACATAAACTATTCGGATCAGTAAGAAATGTCATCCTCATATGATTTTAGTTAGTTTTGTTAACCGTTTTGTTATTTAGCTTATATCAATATGTTGTGTGAATGATCTTAAAGAAGGAATTGTTTGCAACATTTTTGCGCCATCTACATGTACTTATACGAGTCAAAAACATATTAAATACGTTGAAATTAAATTTTTTAGTGTCTAGCCCAAACTGATATAACTAGGCAAGCTCAAAACACTGAATTCCAAGAGGCTTGGACACGGTATTCAAATTCAGGCGCGCTTGAAGCTATGAAACTAAACGTAGTGTATATCACTATGCCTAAAACTTACATATGCCAAAACCAAAAAGATTGTTTTTAATAGAGAGAACCTTAACAGTTAAAGGTGTGATATGATTTGTAAAATAAATTTACAGTTATTTTTATTATTACCGATTGTTCTTTAAATGAAAACTAATAAAGTTTTTAGTTTTCGATAATGAACCTATTTTAGTTTTATTTCTTTGTCCAACTAGAATTTTGAAACTGAAGCTGTAAATAATTCTGAGAAGTGTTGAAGTGAATATTCATATAATATGTGGGTGAGAAATTGCAAAAGACGTTGCCCGTATCGCTTCAGAGCTGCGCGCATTACATTGTGGACAAACATATCTTTAGGGTCTAGCGAATTGCTGTCAACTGGTCCGTAGACCCTCGCTAAAGAAGCAAACCTCTGATGTTGTCCAGCTGTAGCCTCACAAATATCTGTGGTTACCTAAAACTTATTATATGTACTTAGAGTCAACACGCATTCAATGTAAATAGGTAAGTAGACATGATTATTATAAAACCACAAAATAACCTCTAGGGCTTATTTGTTTAATTCAGGCAGACAGTATGTGAATATTAAAATTCAGTTATTTTAGATATTGATAGGTTATAGCAGCTCTGAAATTATAATAGATATATGTAGAAACATACAACAAACAATCAGTTGTGTATAAATGTAATAACACAAAAATCGCCTGCCAGGTGTTACTTTTCACAGATTTCCCAGATTAAAACTACCAACAGTTGTATGTGTTCGGAGCATTTCCCCGAAAGAGATTTCAACGGGATTTATGAAATGCGATTTTATTCGTATTGAATTTAGTGTTATTTTAAAAAATACCGGGGAGTAAATATAACGCCCTACTAATAATCTAAATATTTTATATCTAGAAATCTAGGTGTAAAAGGGATAGGTCACAACACGTGAAATACGAAAGACGCCTAATATTACTGGTTAAGAAAAAATCTAACTTTCAAAGATATAGGGTGTCCTAGTTTTGTTCCACGCTACTTTGTCTACGTGGTTGCAAAAAAAAATTAAATACAAAGGTTCCTAGTAAAATGTTATTTTTATTAATTTGATTTTTTTTTAATCGTCATCAGTTTCTCATATACAGGGTGGTCAATCAAAGTTAAATTTTTTTAAATGAAACACCCTATATTTTAACATAACATAACATAACATTTTTGAATTATACTTAAAATTTTAAGCATATTTGATGTATGATATTATCACAGCTTATTCACTACTAGCTACTCATTTTGCTGCGACATCCTTTGATTTTAGGAACGTCAAAGTTAAGAATCGGGCCATGAACCCGTACAGCACACTAAATCAAGATTACGATGTGTTCGCATTGTGACGATGTATCTAGATGCAGGCACAGGGTTGCACAATTCTACGATGTAAATGTGCTACGTTTACACATTTCAGGTACACACGTATGCACACAGGTTAAACGTCCGCCTTACAATGTAGCCACAGTATACCATTTACATATACACAACTTAAGTGATCCACAGTGTGTTATCGGCTGCACAGTGATTGTGTATTATGCTTAAACTCTGCTTACACAAGGCATTTGTCCTTCTCAATTTGAACGTAAATATACTATTCCGTGTATATGTAGCTCCGTCGCCCCATGTATACGCCCTGTGAAACAAACCAATTTTTCATGAGCTACTTCTGGAAAATAAAAGTTTTGCCGCCTGACCTTTAGTCGTTCTCAAAATAGGTATTTAAAAAAAAAATAATACACTGCTCAAAAAAATTAGGGGAACACTTTTTGATAACCCTGTAACTTTTTAGATCCTTGCTACATACGCGTGAAAATAATGTTTTCGTAATTGATGTACATTTTTGTATTAGTGATTTGATAGAAAAGAAACGGGTTTATGCTAATTATCTCTGAAAAGTTTAAGATTCCAGAACAAGTACAAAAAATAAAGTGATCAGGAAAATATTCGTATTTAGATTTTATATTGCAGCAGGCTTAGACAACTTCAAGGGGCAACGGTATGACAGTTTATAGTTGTTGAATTCACTATTTGTCAAAATGAGAGACCTTAGTGAGATAGAAGTCGCTGGTGCCATAGCTTTAATTGAAAGTGGTGTTAAAATTCGACAAGTTGCAAGATATTTAAATCGCAGCCCGTCGGTCATCAAGCGTGTGTATGATCGCTATACGGAGACTGGGCGATATAAAAGATGAGCCGGCCAAGGACGAAAACGAAAAACCACACGCATCCAGGGCCGATAGTTAGCACTATCTTCTTTGCGTAGACGAACATCCACAGCAAAAGACCTTCAAAATGAACTTAGGACGGCTCATCAGGTAACCATTTCAGACCAGGCAGTTAGAAATAGGTTAAGGGAAGCAGATTTAAAGCCAAGAAGACCGGTACGAAATCCTGTTTTAACGCGACGTCATAAAACTATGCGATTAAACTTTGCCCGTGATCATTTGGGATGGCAACTTCGACACTAGAGACCTGTACTTTTCACAGACGAATCTAACCCGTTGTGATGTACGGACGTCAAATTTCAACATGCTTATGATCCTTCTTTACGTTATATAAAAATGTTTAGAATCTTAAGTGCATACGGTATACAATTATTAAACATTATATCACATAATCCTATCAACATAAACATAGGTGTATCTCATATGTGTACGTCAGTACCATTGATTTGTATAGGAGTGGATAAGCAATAAATATACCAAACATGGCAAATTTACGACCACGAAATGTAAACAAAACGGTTCCTATTTTGCCTTGCGCATTAGTGAATTAGTGGGCGCCATCTGTTGCAATGTGAAGGTCATTAGACAGGCCCGGACTCCAAAATTTGAACTCGTACTCTTGTGATTATGAAGGAAATAAGTAATTATTTCACCAAATATTCGGTAGAGACTACTCTCCGATTGTGAAATGGGCCAGTTAGCATAGTGAAACAAACAATAAGGTATAACTAAGTAACACATAATAATTATACTTACTTGAAATAGGATATCCCGGGTATTTTGCCTCTAATGCTACAAAACACAACCATACACTTTCGGGATTCTATTTTGGTAGCATCGCCCATTGTTTATGTGCGTATTGTTCAATTAAAACGAAAATCAAAATAGGGTACGCACAAAGCACAAACATGAACCACTAAACTAAAACTAATTAAGCAACTACAAACACATGCCAAGAAAAAGTCAAAGAAAGTCAATAAAAAGTAAAGTATTCGAATTATCAGCACAAATCGCCGCGCCGTCAAAACGAAAACACGTCAAAGACAAAAGCCAAGTTCGATCCTGATCGACGCCTGCTGAGACGGCAAGTGTTTTAGTGCGCATGGCGAAACGGGATCTTCTTTCTTTACGGTTTTCGATTTTGCGTCGATTTTGTCATGCGCAGAAACCCATTTTTTCGCCAATAGGTTGCCACTTTTGAATAGTGCAACAAGCGGCTATTGTTTATCCACTCCTATATAAATCAATGGTCAGTACTATATCAACAATTAATTTCATCATAACATATTTTTTTTACTACTAACATGATAAATCACCATTATTTACTCCATTCCTCAAATGGGAAGTAACATTTCTCACCCTAGGTAAATAATAATATTAAAAAAAACCTAGGTCAATAATGAAACGGAAACGGAAAATGTCAAAATGTCAAACTTGTTAGTTTGACAACTAGTTGGCATTTCGGATTATTTGAAAAATGAGTAGGAAATGATTAATTTCAAAATCTAATCAATTCAAATAATGATAAGGATTGTATCAGTGCTATTAGTAAAAAAATTATATACAGTATGACTCACTTTTCATGACTCCCCATAATATTCTTATTAATAATGCGATTTTATCAAAATTTAGATGGAAAGAAGGTACTTTGTATATATGGAGCTGTCAAGAGATTATTAGCGTTTTTTGGCGAGTAACCATCACGGTTAACTACAAGTAATACTGAAGTAAGTGCCAAGCGGGCACCCCACCACAAATTGTACTGTCTGCTTCTGTCTTCGCCAAAATACCGTAGTTAGATCTTGCATTGCTGGAAAAGAATGTAGATATTTTGCATATTTATGTGAAAATGATCAGTTTGATCAGTGCAGAACGTTTACTCATATTTTTAATGAAAGAATGGTGGCCTCTGGAGATAAGCAAACTAATGGTATTTTTTCGATGAATATGTCCAGGATACTTTATGCTGCCCAAATCCCATTTGGGGCACATTTGTTTAGGAATTCCGATGCGTATGAGGCTTCTATAGAAGAATTTCATGAACGTATAATTTACGAACTTGTTCAGAATGGAAAAACAAACATTTCACATGTTTAACGTTTCAAAATTAATCCGCCATGACTCCATCAAACCTCGAGTACCACACCTCGTCACGTATGTAAGTTGTAGTAAGCCGTAGTTGAAAAATGATGATGTAATAGTGACGTCACGAAACTTCCCCTCACTTACCACAATTAAATTAATCCTCGTGAAAACAAAGTAGTATCCTGTAGTATGCCGTGGTTAATTGTAGTTAGCTCGCGAAAAAACGCTTCTTGTTACAATATCTGTCAGTTAGACAACTGAACTTCCAGGCTACTTGATATTTCGAACTATTTGAAAAATAAGTAGAAAATGACTAACATAAAAATCAAATATGGTAATATATCAGTGTTAATAGTAAAAAAAATTCTATATATACCTGGGTTGAGAAGGCCATTATTAACCTCGCACATTATATCCTTCGGCGCTACGCGCCTCAGGATATAAAAGTGCTCGGTAAATAATGGCTTACTTCTCAACCTAGGTATATAATATACTATTTTTTACTACTAACATGATAAATCACCATTATTTACTCCATTCCTGAAATGAGAAGTAACATTTCTCACCCTAGGTAAACAATAATATTAAAAAAAACCTAGGTCAATAATGAAACGGAAAATGTCAAAATGTCAAACTTGTTAGTTTGACAACTAGTTGTCATTTCGGATTATTTGAAAAATGAGTAGGAAATGATGAATTTCAAGATCTAATCAATTCAAATAATGATAAGGATTGTATCAGTGCTATTAGTAAAAAAAATTATATACAGTATGACTCACTTTTCATGACTCCCCATAATATTCTTATTAATAATGCGATTTTGTCAAAATTTAGATGGAAAGAAGGTACTTTGTATATATGGAGCTGTCAGGAGAAGTTACGATATCTGTCAGTTAAACAACTGAACTTTCAGGCTACCTGATATTTCGAACTATTTGAAAAATAAGTAGAAAATTACTAATATAAAAATCAAATCGAATCAAATATGGTAATATATCAGTGTTAGTAGTAAAAAAAATTCTATATATACCTCGGTTCAGAAGGCCATTATTAACCTCGCACATTATATCTAAAATCCGTTTAAAAACGATTTTAAAAGGTAAAATTCTATAAAAATCCGAAATTTTCGGACTCATTAGGGCGATAGCCGTGTGGCTTCGGACGAATTTATTGTCGTGGATTTTGAAGCGAAAATTAATTTTAAATTCAGTTCGCTCCGTGTCATTGCATTGCCTTGAAAAATCACGAGACTGTTGCACTTGTGGATACTTTGACAATATCACTTTCGTTCCTACGCATATTTATTCACTTTTCGCATGGCCCTCCGCTCGCTACGAGGGTTCAAGAAAAGGAAACTAACCAGGTGCTAGCCCAAACTAACCCAAGACCAGTAGCGTGCCGTGGGTATAAGGGCGGGAGGGGCGATCTATTTCGAGGGCGCCGAATGATGAGTCATTTGCAGTTTGCATTAGGAGGCTGAGGCGGGTTAGATAGAGGGCGGGGGGGGCATTCGCCCCCCCTGGCCCCCTATACGGCACGCTACTGCCCAAGACATACCCAAAATCAAGGAAAAAACAATTTAGAAATTTAACCTTAAAAAAAGAAAAAATGGTCTCTAATTAATAATCAATGCTCAAAACAATTTTGATCTTTCATTGATTCCAAGCGCAAATCTAATGAACTTCCTTTGGCCATGTTCCTTCGGGATAAACATTGCCAACTGGGACCAGAATTGCCCGACCTTTTTGCAGAATACTTTGAATCTGTTTATGCTGTCAGTCAGTGTAATTTATCGGATGAAGCTCCATCCTTAAGTCATGTAAATATTTCTAACCATTCCATTCCTATTTGCCTTGCCACGAGAAGCTCTCTAAATTGAACATAAGCAAGGGTCCCGGTCCAGACGGTATTCCCCCGATTGTTTTAAATTTCTGCAGCTTTGTACTTTCTCGACCATTAGCAGGTACACATGATTTTTAACCGGTCACTTGCTACGGGTATATTCCCTGACCCCTGGAAAATTAGCTACATCACTCCAATTCATAAATCAGGTAATCACGCTGATGTATCTAATTACAGGCCCATATGCACTCTTAGTACCGTTCCTAGGCTTTTTGAGAAAATTGTTACTGCTCATTTGAGTGCCTTGCTGGGTGGTATTATAATTGACGAGCAATTTGGATTTGTAGGTAATAGATCTACTGATCTTAATCTACTTACCTATGTCGAGTACTTGTCGAGTGTTTTGGACGGAGGTGGGGAGGTTCATACCATCTATACTGGCTTTTCCAAGGCATTCGACAGGATTAATCATACTGTTCTGCTCGGGAAGCTGAGAATGGTTGGGGTCTGGAGGATGATGCTTGACTGCGTTGTCTAGTTATCTTTCTGGCAGAACCCAAGTTGTAAGAGTGAATGGATTTAAGTCGATGCAAATTAAGAATGTCTCAGGTGTTCCTCAGGGATCCCATTTGGGACCACTGTTATTCATCATATTTATTAATGATATTGCCCACTGTTTTAAGTTCTCCAAGTTTTTATTTTTTGCAGATGATCTGAAGTTCTACATTTCCGTTTCATCTGTGTATGACTGCGTGACATATTACAGTCTGACTTCTCTGATTATTGGAGTCTTGGTGCAGGGACAATGCATTGGCCCTTAATGCATCAAAGTGTTACCACATCAGGTTCTCCCGTAGGCGAAATATAATCAATTATGACTATAGAATCAGCAACTCTGTCCTGTCCCGGATTTCAGAGATCCGTGATCTTGGTGTCATCATCGATTCATCTCTATCTTTCTCTCAGCATGTTGATTTAATTGTATCCAGGGCTTTATCTATGCTCGGTTTTCTGAAAAGACAAATAAAAGATTTTAACAACACATCTTCCCTACGAATATTATATTGTAGCCTTGTCAGGCCAATTCTGGAATACGGCTCATCTGTATGGAATCCTTGTTACACTTTGCTACATTCACAGAATAGAGCAAGTTTAAAGACGGTTCTTGAGATATTTGGCATTTTAAGCTGGTATTCCCCCTATAGATGAGTATCACTATGATTATCAACGTGATTATCAATTGATTCAGAGAAGGTTTGCCCTCCCTCCACTGTCCACTCGAAGAGAAATTACAGATATTAAAATTTTCTATAAACTAGTTAATTGCATATGGTTAACTGTCCTTTCTTAACCTCTTCGATGGGCCTCTCAATCCCTGCAAGAAATAGGTACTCGTTTCAGATCCTTGTTTCATCAGCCTTTCAAGAGGACTAATATTGGCTCCAGATCGTTCTTGTGTAGAACGGCTTGTACTGCCAACTCCCTTATCCTGACGATTTTGACTTTTTTAACATGTCATACAGTGGTTTTGTCAACCTATTGCAGCATTATAAGATTAGCCAGTAGTTTTGTTTTGTTGGACTGCCATTTTTAATTTAATTTAACTTGTTTTTCTTTTTATAATTTATTGCTATTGCATTTGTATTTTGGAATAATTTTAAATGTTCATAAATTTCAAAACTTTCTAATTTTTATTTTACATAGCAAGTTACATTGTTGTTGATATAATATATATAATATTGTTGACTTTAATTTTAATTTTATTGTGATGTTTTATGATTGCTTTTGTATGCTAAGCCTAACCATGCAGACCTTTAGACCATCAGGGTCATACAAACGATTGGTTGCATCGCGAAGACATGACACGCACGCAGGAACGAAAATGGCATTCTCAAACTATCCGCAAATGTCGAACTGAACCGCTCAGGGCACTGCCAGGTAGATATGCGCAGTGCCCGACACTCCAAACTTTCCGATTTCGGTAAAGTTGACTAGCTGGTAGTGAATAAGCTATGATATTATGCCTCTTTAGTTAGGAGTTTCAAGTAGCGTCTTCTGACAGCGATCTGCTTTGACCTTTTCTGGTTGGTTCCACGACGCGACCCGACGTCGGCCGAATCGGCAGAATTACCCATGTGTTCGCGGTACACTGAATCCCTTGTAACCGTCTGATAGTGTACGCGTAGGTGACGCAAAGGATGCTGGTTCGATCCCTGTCAGTGCCAAGCTATGTTTGTAAAAAGTTTTTTTTTCCTTGATTTTGGGTAGGTTTGGTTAGCACTTGGTCCTTTTCTTGAGCCCCCGTAGCCAGTGGAAGGCCATGCGAAACAACTTAATTATTGCCGACATTCGGCCAGTCGCCGAAGGTCACCAGAAAAGATCAAATCAGACCGCCGTCTGAAGACGCTAGTGTAGTTTCATAGCTATAAACAGTTGGAAATCGGTACTTTTGCTACTTTTCGCCTTGGTGGCAAGAAGACCATTAGAGATGGATTAAAATGAATTTCACATTCCTATATCTTAACTTTTCAAGAACTATCTGACGGTCCATCTATCTGCTGGTACCATGGGTTAGTTTGGGTTACACACATCACAAATCTGGTACCTCGGTAGGTACTATCAGTTAACACCATCACATAGCTCTTGAAAATTTAAGATATAGGAATGTGAAATTCATTTTGCTCTAACTTCAATGGCCTCCTGGCTACCAAGGTGAAAAGTAGCCAAAGTACCGATTTTCAACCGCTTATAATTGTGAAACTATTAACTCTAGAGGTATAACATTAGACATCAAATATGCTTAGAATTTTAAGTGGAATCCAAAAATGTAATAAAATGGGTGTTTCATTTTAAAAAAATTAACTTTGTTTGACCACCCTGTATATAAAAAAGTGACGATTCAAAAAATACAAAAAATATAAAAGATCAGGAACTTTTGTATTTAAATTCTTTTTTCGAACCCCGTAGCTTTCGAGATAAGGTATAGGCCCCTCTTCAACGGGCCACCCGGTAGAACTTTTCTAAAACAATTGGAGTATTAGAATGATATACCTACATATCTGTGAATTATGATTAGATACCTATTTACATGTTTTTATTTTAGAGGTGCATTAAAAAAAAATAGTTAAAAGAATACACAAAAACTTTTTAACCCAAATCTGCAAGCAATTGAGATGTGACGCATTCAAAGAAAAAGAATAACGATATCTCAAAAGATTAGGTAATTGGTCCCTATAGTCAAATGCAGGTAGTGATGGCAATAGGTTTATTTGCCAAACGGAAGCAAAAGATATTAATTAAGGCAAAATTTGAACCACTACTATACCCACACACTGTATGTCAGGGGTAGGCGGCTGTGGTGTAATTACTCCGCGAAATCCTGTCACGTAATTTGTTCTAACAATTTTTCGAAACCACGTAAAATCCGTCAAATCAAGTAAACTTTTGCGAAATCACGTCAAAAACATCATATTTGCGCAATTTTGCGATATTTTATATTAAGTGACCACACCCCTGCTGTATGTTACTTATGTTTAGTAAGTTTCTAACTTTTTGATGAGAAATGTTCATTTCATGTTGTTCCAAATTCCTATGGTTATATTCTTCTATAAATTTAATGCAAAACATTATCAAAATTAACTGGGTAGCAGGCAAATAAACATAATCAAAAGACTAAACCCTATGATCTTCCTATCCAAATATTGAATTAACTTATTCCCGGTGAGCCAGGTGACGTCACTGCTGCTGAGACGCACGGGCGAGTTTGGCGGACAAATATCGTTGATGCAGCTATCCTATTAGTTTAACGTTTCAGTTATTTTAGATAATGCTAGGTATATCAGCTCTGAAATTATAATAGATATATGTAGAAACCTACCTTGTACCAGAAGAATCGCAGTCCCTAACTATAAACTATAAGTATTTAATAATTGTACAATGTAGAATACTTATGAAGGATACATATTTTATATAAATTGTTTACTGCAAATACACAAATTTTACAATTTTAAACATATTCTATTTTAAAACTTGAAATATACCCTTTACAACATTTAGTTTTGGTCCCAACTGAGATAGCCATGTTGGCTACTACTTTTCTTGGCTTCTGGTATTCTTGTCTAGAGAGTGGTGGTAGGATTCCAATAATGAAATATTTCGGGAAAGTGAATCTCTAGATGGATGGCGACCTCTCTTAATATAGAATTAAACTAAAGTCATTCCTAACCTGACTTTTTCGACAGATGACAGTGTATAACCAAGCAAACTAGTAAACTAAATTGCTTAATCATTATTTTTCCGATCAAAAACCTATATAATTGTGTTTAAGGATAATTTAGTGTGTATTATAATACTGCAAAATGTTCAGGAACCAATACGATAGCGACGTAACGGTGTGGAGTCCCCAGGGACGATTGCACCAAGTAGAATACGCCATGGAAGCGGTCAACTTAGGTTCAGCCACTGTGGGGCTCAAAAGTGACACTCACGCGGTACTGATTGCCTTAAAGAGAGCCACCTCAGAATTGTCGGCATACCAGAAGAAAATAATTAATATTGATGACCATATTGGCATCACAATTTCAGGCCTTACTGCAGATGCAAGAATATTGAGTCGCTACATGAGAACAGAGTGTTTGAACTATAAGTATTCTCACGACACTTACTTGCCTCTTAACAGACTTATTACAACTTTAGGTAAGTACCTAAATCATGCCAATTTATCTATAGGGCTATAGGAATAATAGGATAATGGGTAGAACTGGTAGGATATTTTGTGTATATTTTCGAAAAAGATTAACCTTTTGTTGTCTAAGTAAATGAAATAAAGTTAAAAAATTAAGTAATTGAAATGTCGGGTTCTTTATGGTTGAATTATAGATCAACAACATACATTTGAGGAGAAATTTCCTAAAAACTTACTTTAAAAAACATAAAAGTCACCATTTAAAATAATTAGGTTAAAAAAAAAACTGAAAAAAATCTAGATTCTAAAAACCTGTATTTGCCAACCCTGGTGTTGAGCTATGGAATTTTATTCTGGTGATCTGCAAAAAGTGCCAGCAATGTTTGCTATATTTTGGTCTACACCCTACTGTATCATGTAAACCATACTTTGACATTTTGACAGTACCATTGTTATATTTTCTTTCACTTATTGTCTTTGTAAAAAAAATCCCTTTTTATTTGCCATCATTTCTCAGACCTACTCCCAAACCATGACAACACAAACAAGAAATGCAAACACCTTGAGCATACTTTCTTTGAGAGAGGGCCATTGTATTGAGCTATTAAGGCTTTCAATATGCTTCCTGGCAAGTTTCAATAGATCCAAAGCATGCCCTTATTTAAAAGTCATACCAAAAATTACTTAGAACAGAAAGTTTTATTCATTCAGATGTGATTTATAGTACTGCATATTTTTTGCATACTTACAATTACATTTGCTATTGCTTTTGAGTGTATCAATATGCCAATAAGTAATTATTGTTCTATACAATAGTATTTGTATTTTAAATATCATTGGTTTCTTATAGTAACTTTATTTGTTTTGTATATCTAGTTTATTTTGAGATACAGGGTTTACATAGTAGAGCACTTAAAGATGTCCATTCAGTTACGTCGTTTTTGATATTTTGTATGATGTTGCTAGAAATCCTTTATTATTATTAATTTTTAGGCAACAAAATGCAGCTGTGTACCCAGCGTTACGATCGCCGTCCATACGGAGTGGGGCTTCTGGTTGCCGGCTATGATGACAAGGGCAGTCATATTTACCAGACCTGCCCCTCTGCAAACTATTACAATTGTAAGGCCATGTCCATTGGAGCCAGATCTCAGAGTGCTAGAACATACTTGGAAAAACACTTAGGCGAGCTACACAATAGCGATCTGCAAGAGCTTATTAAGCATGGACTTAGGGCTCTCAGAGACACTCTTCCTCCAGAAGTAGACCTTTCAACTAAGAATGTTTCAATTGGGTATGTCGGTAAAGAACAGCACTTCAAAATTTTAGATGAAGAAGAAACTGCTCCTTATTTGAGACTGATTGAAGGTGAAGAAAGAAGGGGGCAGCCCGAAAAACCTGCAGGACCTCTTAGGTATGGTAACAAATAGATTTATTTATATCAGAGTTTGTTTATATTATACTAACATACTTAAATATATGTAATTTTCTGTGGGCATTTGGATAAGTTTGTTTTTTATAGGGATGATCAGGGGGAAGAGCCAAGAGACCCCTCTCCACAAGTGGCAACAGAAGCAGCCGAACATGCCATGGACACAGATTAAAAATAATTCCAGCTACAAGCTGTTTAAACAAGCCACATCGAATTTGGTTTGTCATGTTCACCTTCTTAAGAAGCATTATTATCATTGTGCCGTGGCTATCTTAAAAGACTTGTAGTTTTTTTGAGACAGCCACGGCACAAGTTTTAAATGGTTAATTAATTTAGGTTTATATTGAATATTTAATTTTGTAAGGCTTTTAATATTAATAAAGTTTTTGCAGGCAGAGGGTAATTTCGAGTTTATTTTATTAAATTAAGGTGTAAAATGATAGCTTAGTCTGACATTAACAAAGTGAAAACAAGTGCAATGAAAAATCCCTATTCTCAAAACATTTAAAAGAATCATTTTCAGGACAAAGTAGGTAAGTACTTTATACGTCATGCAATTCTGTATCAAATTAAATATTAAAATGCCGAATATTTTCTTATAAAAAAAATTACAAGTGCGAAACACTGATTCAAGCTGTTTTCTCAGAACTTCTAATTTTTCCACCTTGAAGGTTATACATCAACAATCTGGTAATATTTGATATTGTTTTGCATAGCAAGCCATTTAATAAAACCATTGTTTATATAAATAAGCAATGATAGAACTTAACAAGTAAAAGAATGGTTATATGAAAGTATTGGTCCCACATATTGAATTATTTTTCCAACCCTCTTTTCCTCCATTATGGTAACTGTAGCAAAGAGGGCCTAAGTATGTTCTCCTCCTAGGGTAAGCCAAAAAAATAGCCAGTCAGATGATCTTAAACAAACTTAATTTTATTAACAAGTATTCTTTATTTTTAAAACAATAAATATCAGCTGATCATAGTAATAGACATTGTAGGCAATTTTTTAACAAATAGCTTTGAATTAAAACAAATATATATCAAAAAGTACATAAATTATCTGTAATTCCAAAAATCTGTCTTGGTTCTTATTACATCAGGAATCTCAATTAGGAAAATTCCTTAATTGAGACTGACAATAGCAGACTTAAATATAGATAGTGGTTATTAAGTATTCACAATCAGCATTTAAGTTACTTTTGATGCAAATTGTTTGCATAATAGGAAATTAAAAAATTACTTACAACAACCTAATCTACTCTAAATCATTCTCGCAAACATATAAATACAATTTTTGAGGGTTTGCACTGTTTTCTTAAAATATTATTTATCTCCGAGTAGCTCAGTCTGTTTCCTGTTCAGTACATTCTCAGCCTCGACAATAAATTGGTCTGCTAGTGCCACAATCTGTTGTTCAATGCTTCGGGCTAAATCTTGTGAAAGTTTGTCCTTATTTTTTACTTGCTTGACAAACTTGATTTGAACTTCTCTTATAGAGTTTTTGCATTTGACAAAAAGTTGTTTAGCATTTTTGGAAAGTTGCTCTCTGTGTTCTTTGGTTACCCTAGAAGATATTAATATTGACAAATAAATGTCATTATTGAATATTTTTTGCTGAAAAAATTATTGCAACGGTGATGCTTACTTGGGAATAGGTATAAACAAAGTGGTTCCATCTTGTTGTGGGTTTAAATTCATTCCAGATTTTTCTAAAGCTTTCAAAGCAGCTGGAATAGATTGAGGAAATGTAGCAAAATTTATTACAATTGTTTTTGGATTTTTCCTCACAATTTGAGCTAGTTCTTGCAGTTTATGTTCCTTGCCATCCAAGTGGATGGGTAATGATTCTATAGCACCTAGAAAATACTATGTATTTAATACAACATTTGGGTTTATGAAATAATGGGTAGTTATTGCATATACGGTTTTCTGCTATTTTTTTGGTTATATGGAAATTTTTTATGTAGGCACATTCTAGTGTCTAGGAATTGCACATATAATGGCGGAGAAGAGCTTGTTTTAAGGTAGTTTTTTTTTTATTTGGGTTTGTTTTTGTTGGTTGTGCCCCTGTAGCAAGCAGAGGCAATAACACCTATATCTAGAATTTTGTTGGGTCGGTATTGGCGGAGGGCCATCGCTATGGGGGCGCAACCAACAAAAACTAACCCAAATTAAAAAAAAAAAACAACCTTAAAAAAATCCCTTCTCTGTCAGTATGTTTGCATAATTCAAAAATAGCAGAAAACCGTATAAGCAATAATTACCAAACACGGAATTTTCTTTATTTAGCATCTTTGAATAGTGTATAAAAATTAAAGGTAGGTACCTGTGGTTGAACGTAGGGACAAATGTTTAATAAAATCATCTTCCATTTGAACTACCACCTTCTGCATTTGATTCTTTAAAGTCTCTACATTCACTACTTCAGCCATTTGATTTTCATTTACAGTTACTTTGCTCTTACCTACAAACTAATAACGTAACAACTTTTAGGACTACTTCAAACTTGTACATTCACACAAACCTTTCTCTTTTTTCTTGTCTTTCCCTTTTGCATAGGTTCTTATTGATATGAGGCTATGTGTTTTCGATTTTTTACAACATTGATAGTTAGCATTTTCTTTTATAGGAACTGTTAAAGATGAGATACTGCATTTAGGAGTAATTTTGACAATACTTAAACAAGAAAATGTGGTTGATATGAAATTGGGAATTGCAGGTCTTAAATTTCTACAGACATGAGGCATTAGTTTCGCCGTGGCGAACATTTTTTACCAGAAAAATGTGATATCTTTACTAAATATATTACAACAATTCTTAATTTTGTCATATGAAGCGCAACCTTAACCTCACATTAATCAGTTGTCACCAAAGACATTTGAGGCATATTTTGGCGAGATCATGTCTTCAAAGATGTCTTTAAGCAGCTTAAAGCATGACGTAATAACTTATTTGCTCGCAAAAATTAATGTTTTACAGGCATGACGTAATGACATTTCTCGTAACCTAAAATTTAACTTTGTTTTTTTTTAGTAATTGTAGGAATAACCGTTATTTATTGTTTAAAGTAAGTGAAATTAATAAATAAAAATTTTATTTATCTAAGATAAAAACAGTCAAGATCTAGGGTTTTCCGTTTTGATGCACGTTTCAGAAAAATCATTTTGTTTACCAGCACAGCAAATTATTTCTATATATGAAAGAGAACATCATTATCAGAGTGTATATTGTGAAGAATAGATGAATAAATACTTAAATGAGGACTTCTTTTTGCTTTTTCGAATATGCAATGCCGAAATCACGAGAAATAAACATAAACAAACAATTCATTAAACTGTCATTTGTGTCATCTCCCCACTTCCGACCGCTGACAAATTTTCTGGCGTCCTCTTGATTCCGCTTAAAGCGTCTTTAAGCGTGACGTCATGACTTATTCGGAAAAATGCACCGCTGTAAGCTGCTTATCGCGTCTTATTCGCGAAAATTTGGCTCTTGTCTTTGGTTGTCACTTTCCTATCTTTTCTTTCTTCTTTCAATATGTCTCTGTTCCGAATGGTCTATTCGCCAGCACATTCTGGGATGCTTGTCACTTTGTCTCGTATATAACCATATCACAACCATTTACTTCCATATTATTGATTATGTTGTAATTTTGCGGATTTTATAATATATCGTTTAAAAAAAAGAGAACAGTTAATAAGACACCACAACAAAGGATATAAAACTCTTCTCGCTCCCGCGCAGCGAGGATCATTCGCAATCAGGACTGCGTCGGATAGGATGAGGATGTAAATCTGAGCTATAAAAAATAATGTGATTTAAAGATAAATTCTATTATAATTTAATCTGATTATAATTCAAGAAATTGATTATCAGTTTTATGTTTTTAGCAATAATATTTGACAGAATGGTTGAAATATTTAGAGAAGGGGGGATACCCGTTTGTCTGAAACTCTTATACATATCAACTCCCTGAATAAAGTTTAAAGAACATTCTAAAAAAATATGGTCAAGATTCTCAACACATCCACAATCACAATTTGAGTTCTCCATAATGCCAATTCTACATAGATGTTTTTTTTGTTAAGCAGTAGCCAGTTTTCATACGAATTATGGTTGTGATGTGTCGATCGATATATTCAAACTTAGAAAACCATTTACATCTAGGAAAACGACCATAAGAATTTGAATAATACTTCCCCCGATATTTCGAATTCTCCTTCCAATACTTCACTAAATTCTTGAAAGATTTTTTCTTTAATAATCGGAATAATTTCTTGCTTATCCAGCATAATCTGATTTGGAATATTAAGTCCTCTCCCTATATTGGCCATGCTTATCCGCCACCTCGTTTCCTGTTACAGTAATGTATATGGATAATCCGAATAGAAAGTAGGCAGAATACGTTCGGATTATCAAAACGTTCGGATTATAGAATTCATAATAAATGATATGTTAATAAAAAAAAATTGGTGTCAATGGCATAACAACTTTCATTTATGTTTATACATATGTATTTCAAAATAAAAACAAACTTCTAAGGAAATGGAAAATCTTACATACATTGTATATCTACATATTGCAAATACAAAATATTCAGTAAAAGTTCGAATTACAGAATTCGGAATTCAGGATGTTCGGATTATGGATATAATTTTTCAAATTATGGCGGTTCGGATTATAGAGTATTTCGGATTATAGGGGGTTCGGACTATCCATATATTACTACTGTATTTCTTTATGCCCTGGTATCCGTTACGTAAGTTTTATATCATAACTCTTTTCCTTAGATTGAATTCAAAAAAGGCCTTTTTGTTCTCAACATAATGAAATCATTTTTAGTTTCTATTATATTATAACTTTATTACGTTTTTCGATGGCGCTGAATGAATATGAAAATATTATAGCTTTGATGATATCTTTCTTTATTATTACATTAATAGCCTCATGAATAGCAACCGTTTCTGCCGTACATATACACATTTCCCCAGGAATTTTGGACGAAAAGTTATATTTAATGGATGGAATATGTACTCCGAAACAGGGCCGTAGCGAGGGGTAAGCCAGGCTGGCAAATTATTTGCCTACCCAAGAATATTCCGAGGATAAGGAAAAAAATCAAAAGTATGGCTACTACGCGCCACGTGTTTTCTTGTGGGAATAGATTTGACAAGTTGGTCATTTTATTATCCAGCAGTGCTGCCAGATCTACCTTTTTTTACGATAGATCTACTGTTTTCACACTCTAGCTATCGTTCTAGCGCAGATCCTCGTAATTCTACCGCAAAATCGAAAACAAAGTAATCATATGAATTGATCTATGCAAAAGCTAAAAGTAAAGTAAAAAAAATTGGTGTGTGCTTAAGACCGCACGACAGAAGTGAAAACTTCAATTAGCGGGGTCATCGTTTGTCAGAATTTCGATCCCAGCCTTCGTTGCAGAGATACGGGCGAAAAACGGTTTTCCCCCCAAAATTCCCCTTCAAATTAGAGCCGGCCCCCCATAGGGCGCACCTACCATAAAAATTTCGACCCCGTACCTCTCCCTGTTCTCCCGAAATTAATTATTTAAGTTTTTCTTTCTCCCCCCCACTCCTGGCCAAACGGGGGGACGTACGGGGTCCCGTTTTTGTCCGGGATTTTATTTTTACCTTGGCTACATCCCCTGAAAATTTCAGCCCTCTACCTATGCGGGAACATGCCAGTAGAAGGAGAGTTACGTTACGTTACATATCCGAGCATGACGCGTGATGCGTGATGTATGACGGCTCGGTCTCATTCAACCCCCGCAAAAAAATGATTTATTCTGAGTACCTTCTCCCCCCCCCCTCCACTGACCAAACGAAGGGAGGTACGGGGTCCCGCTTTGGTCCAGGATCTTCTTTTTAGCCCGGCTACATCCCCTCAAAATTTCGGCCCTCTACCTATACGAGAACATGCCAGTATAAGGAGCGTTACGTTACATATCCGAACATGACGCGTGACGCGTGATGGCTCGGTCTCAATCAACCCCCACTAAAAAAAATGCAAAACGCGCCTAAAGAAGTTTTCACTTCAAAAATAATCAAATGGACAATCGATAAAACTATGAACACGATTCGGTTCCTCATCTCTATGCAGACGTCGCAAACGATTTATTTCGGATTTTGGGAATTCCCAGAAGAGACCAGCTGCTATTGCGGTTTGTTTTTGCGTTTGCGTAGTATTTCCCTAAACAATTACTTTTTTATATTTTTATCATATTTATCCATCGATTTGTGACGCATCTTGTCTGTAGTTTTTGAATATTTTGAATGTAGTGACCATGAGGTGAGTAAACTACCAACTACCATTTATGGTGGCAGATACGTAACTGCTACTGCTACTATCAAAGCACTACAAAGTGGGCGGTGACCATCGGCGGCTACGTCGTATATTCGTAGCTGCTAAGTAACTGCGACCAAAATGGGGAAAGATTTTGAGCAGCCGGGTAGTGTCATGGGTAGTTTTTGCTACTTAAAGAGTTACAATGATGTGTTACTATAAAGTAGCCTACTGGTAAATGCGACTTATCTGTTACGAAGCTGCATAGTCGCGGGCTCGTGGCAGCCAAGTTTTTTCCACCCACATGTGGAACTTTCGTTAAACTGTTAAACTTTATTCGCAGCGACCTCTTCATGCAATTTCACACTTCATAAAAATAGATGTCATGATGGAAAATAATTATGGAAGCCATTATTATTTTTTTGTTATTTACCATGCGATTTTAACGCCTTTTGTAGGTAAATTCCAAAACGCAATCGACTTTACTGAATAAAATAGTGGGTTTATATGACAAAATTTTCGAGCGCCTTTCAAAACATTTTAAATTATTATATTATTTGCAATAGAAGCTCATGTAGTAATAAAATAAAAAATAATTTGCTTGAAACTGGCGTGAAGCTTTAAAATATTAGTCCACCGTCAAAAATAACAAAATATTACTATGGAAAAAAGCTTTAGTCTAGGTATATTTAGCTTGAAAATGCAAAATGTTTGATACATTTGGCTGTTCGTCTGAAAAGTCATAAAAAAAATATGGCCGTTTAATCCGAAAAATACTTTATAGTTCCATATTAGGCCAATCCTACCCGTTTGGAACTTTAAAATCTTCGGATTGATAAAGTGACAATTGTAACTACACTGAGGCGACTTTATAGAAACAATAACTTTATAGTGACCTAGGAAGCAGTAACCATTTTGCCATTTCAATGCTACTATAAATTAGAAGTAACTAGGTTTCGGGGCCGCGACTACTCCGTAACTTAAATTGTTACTATAAAGTAACAAAATCTTAATGGAGGCATTATGGTAGCACTTGTTAGTGACCACTACTTCAAAAAGTTACTAGAAAGTTTTTGGTCTTTTATGGCGTCATATTCGAAGATTCGGGTAGTTCCAGCCACTTCTTTAAATTATATGTTTGCCACTTGCAATCGGGGTGTTTATTTTCCACTTTTATGCTAGGTAGGCACTAACCGGTCACTCTCGAAATATACTTCAAAGTGACTATTCCTTATAGAGTAACATTTTAAGTGACAGGGTGTCTCTAGGAACTAGACTTTAGGGGCAGTGGCATTTTAAAAAGGACTGGTTACTATATTTGCTAGTTGGGCTTGGTTTAAAAAATATAGCACTAAACTCCAAACGAGATCCAATCAACCCAAAAAATGCCATAAGGAGAGTTTGGGGATCAGCACCTCACTAAGTCCTATACAGAAACATTTCATAATATTGATACCCTTGCGACATTTATTTAGAATATCTTCAATATGTTTGTTCCATTTTAAGTTTTTATGTAGTATAATTCCTAAGTATTTGGTTTAATTTTTAATGGGAATACGTTGAATATTAATCTGAATTATTGGATTAATTTTCTTATGCCCTTTAGTAAACCATAATGTTTCACATTTCTCAACTGACAAGGTCAGACCATCCGTGCCCTCCGTGTAAATTACCAGGTCATCTGCATAAGCTATGCCTTTAATACTATTTTTCACTATTTTGAATATATCAAGTATGTATAAATTAAACAAAATTGTGCTCAATGGTGATCTTTGCGGATCCCCTGAGCTTCTGTGTACTGTGCCTATTAAACCCCATTATTATTTTTAGATAGGTACTAAAGTTCTGTTTCCTAGTACTTGAATATTAAGTTACTGAGCGCGAGACAGGTATCTGCAACTGAATCATTTTATTAGATAATCTATAAATATCCACATGATCATACGCTGGTTTAAAATCCAGAAAGGCAGCCAGTACAATTTTCTTTAAACCCATAGCAAGTTCAATTTCAGATATTAAAAAGGCTTGAGCATTAACAAGTCGACCCATACCCTTCCTAAACCCAGGGAAAAATCATCCTATTTTCTAGAATCCACTCCAGTCTGTTTTTTTAATCATTATCTCTAAAGTTTTAAGATAAAATGACGACAGCACAATGGGTCTATAACTATCGATGATATCTGGCCTCCTATTTGGTTTCAACAAACATACAATATTATAAACCCTCCATAACTCAGGAATGATATTTTCCCGTAAACATTTGTTATATGCCTCCAATAGTAAAAATTGAGCCGAGTGAGGTAGGTTTCTAATCATCCTATAATAGACTTTATCGATTCCAGGGGCAGAATCTTTTTTCTTTTTTATAGCCAACTGAAATTCAGCCATCGAAAAAACCGAAATGTCGTCCTTCGAAAGAGAAAGACAGAAGTCAGGAATATAGCCAATGATGGCCATATTGTTCAATATACTCATACGCAAGCTATCATCATTCAAAGATATTTTATTATTGACCCTTGCTCCCGAGAACCTTTTAATCTTGTCCCAAATATATCTAGTGTTCGAAGTTCTATTTAATGTAGCACAGAATTTAATAAACTTTTTTTTTGGTTTTTTGAAATGTTTTCTTGCTAGAGCTATATTCTTTTTAGCCTCAATGTAGTTATCCATATTAGAGTCAAGTTTAGAGTTTTTGATGAAATTTTGTCTTTTGTTAAGCATTACAGTGCAATCATCGTCCCACCAAGGATTGCCTATTGAGACAAATTTATTTTTAATTGTATATGGTATTGATTCTTTAGATGCATATTCGATAATATCTCCAAGCTTCTCTATATTAACTTTATCATTATTTTGTAACAGTTTAATGGTTATGTTATGAGACTATGAAAGAAATCCCAATTGGCCTTTTTAATATATATCTAGATTTATACTGCGAGAAAAAAACATTAGGTCTATCTATACAATTGATTTCGCATAAAGTGGGGAAATGATCGCTGTTCCCGCAATCTTCCAAAACCCACCAAGAGGACACTGTTACAAAGGAGGCATCAATAATGGATTTGAATTTTGATTTGGAGATTGAAACCTTGTAGGTACACCATTGCTTAACAAAGTATGGTCACCCTCATCCAGAAACTCGACTAAAGCTTTACCATTATGATTAGAAACATTTCCACCCCACGCGACATGCAGACCGTTAATATCTCCCATCATGATTGATGATCCTTGTAAGTTGATTAAAATATAATTTAAGTCATCCTTGCTTAATCTAACTTGAGGGCTTGCGTACATATTGACGATGTAAATATTATTCGTTTTTATAATCAAAGTTTGAAGTTCATTTATGTTTGCTGTTGAAACATTTTTAATTACAGAAAAATGTATGTTGTTCCTAATGCACGTCACTATTCCACCATATCCATCTATCCTATCCTGTCTAATAATATTGAAATGTTTGATATAAAAATTAACAAAAGCATTTAATCATGTTTCATTTAAAAATTATAATGTCAGGGTTATACCTATTAATAATTGCAATTAAATTGTCCATATTTGACTTAGTACTTCTTATGTTCCATTGAATTATTTTCAACTCTTTAGAGGTGGAAGGCCTATTATCCATTGATGTATTGTGAAGAGTCCGGCTCATCAAAGTCTCTTTGAGACGAAACAAAGTCATAAGTATGAATAAAATTCCTCACTGTATCTTTTTCCTGTTCAGAAATTTTACAAAATAGTTCATAAATTAAATTTATCGGGCTTTTAGTGTTTTTAACTTGATATACACTAAAAGACATTTTTTTGGAAATCGATGAATGTATTAAATGTATTAAATTTACAGATTTATTTATATTGTATTTTTTGAAAATTACATTCACTATTAGGTCTGGAGTTGGGTAAAAAAAGACAATCGTTATGTGCTTTAACATCATAATTAGGTTTTTGAATTATTCTTCTTTTTGTCGAATTAGAAAGAGCTTGCTGATAAGTTCTTTTAGGCCTTGAATTATTTTCCATTGTCCTTCTTTGGGAAATCGAAATTTGACTATTACTATTATATAAGGTTTAAGGCTGTGTGCACGTGGAAGAAATTGAATTGAATCTTTGTATTTCTTGCAAAATCTTTAATAATAATAAATTGCAGGGCGCTTTCGGCCCTAGGCCATCATCAGTGCGTCTTTGTCAGGAACCACACAGTCGAGTCAAGAGTTCGATTGTTTGACTCGACTGTGCTGGTTCCTGACAAAGAAGCACTGATGATGGCCTAGGGCCGAAAGCGCTCTGCAATTTATTATTATTAAAGATTTTGCACGAAATACAAAGTTTCAATTCTATTACTATTATGACTATTAGTATTATACTTATTTGGATTATCAAATTTATTATTTGTCATATTTTGAAAATTTGCTGGATGAAAAACGAATTCCTCAATTGATATATATTTTTTTTTACATAGTTTATTAGCATCAAAAAAAGTGAACCATCAATTTTTTAATATTTTTCTGACGTTCGTACTCCGCGCAAGTTTTTGAGTTACTTTTATGGTCATTTTTTTTGTAGTAAAAACATTTCATATCGCAAGAATATTTTATTAGGTCTGAATCACTAGTGCCTTCAACCTGATGAGACTCAGTATCACCACAATTGAAGCACCTCAATTTCCCCCTACACAATTTTTTAGTATGCCCGTACATTAAACATTGAAAACACTGAGTCACTGGTGTGGTGACACATATGGGACAACAACAGGGGACAACACCCGGTAAGAATTCGTTGGGACAACAGGCATGTTTAACCCATATAAAGAAATTTCACGCGGTAAAAAAGCCCCATCAAATGTAATTAAAATAGTTCTAGTATAGTTCGCCCAGCCGTTGTTGACCCTCGAAACGCATGCAATTGCATGCGTTTCGAGGGTCAACAACCGCTGGGCGAACTATAGGCGCATATTCTATTTCTTTACTAATATTATTAACAATTTTCCTATTTAATCTAACAATGCCATTTATTTTCACTCTAGATCTACATGCAATATTCTGTAACTCTTCAACTGTAAAACTTATATCAACATTCCTTACTATACCCTTACATGATATGATATAAAATTCATGGGGATAAAAATATTATATTCCTTTTCCAGTAGGACTTTATTGTTGACAAAGGCATTTGCCGATTCAAATCTAGTAAATTGTAGTCACTTTCCACTTTTCTAGTTTCTTTAACGTTTTAAAACAGAAAACCACAAAATAATAATTATTTTCATGTTTTAGATTCTGAATGTTCATGTCATGTCATGATTTTGCTCACAGGGTGGCACTAAGGGCAACAGGATCCGCTTCCTGTATGGTGCTTGACTACAAAAGCACAGCTTATCCACTACCAGCTTGCGGCAGCATCCTTTGATTTGGGAAAGTCAATAACCAAATTTTGCAAATTTTAGGAGAGGGCCATGACTCAATATTGTTTTAAACGTCTGGGCATCTGAATAAAACGTAGAACGAACTGTTTTTTGTACATTAAAATTTAATGTACAAAGGGGTTCTCGCTTTAATGAATCATATAGTAAAAAAGTGCTTATAAATTGTAATTTTGCATAGCTAAATATAATATTAATTTATTTAAATACATTTATAATCTGCCTACCTTGCCATACATTAACAAACCCAGTTCAGAGTTTTATCAGATATGATAATTTTTTTATCTAACAAAATATTTGAACATTCGTGCGCACTCGTGAGAATTTTATATTTTATATATTTCTAGAGATAACAGATTTATATTGTTGTAATAAAAAAAAATAGTAGCTACATTAGATTCTGGTGGATGATGTTTGACTGTGCTAGAAAGATTGACGTGTTTTGGTGTACATACACTAAAAGGGACTAATTATGGCAATGTGATGGACGTATAAAAAGTGCGTAATTACCTTTTACTAATCGTGTATTTTGCAATTTGACTTGAGATTTTGAGATGATCCATACGTCCAGCAATATTTGTTCGGCTGTAGTACTGATATCTACATGGACCATAGTAAGTTTCATATAAGTAGCAAAAGTATAAATTTATCCCAAGAAAATTAGAAAAAATCGCATTTTTTATGTATGAACGAGGACGGTAAATGTGATCAGATTACAGCGCTCAAATTTTAGAAGTTATGAGAAAATATTCACTTGTAGAGTACACAAATATAGTTAATGCTTTACTTCAACGAGTTTATGTGTTTTTTATGCTTAAGAAAATTTAGTGCGATCTGCGTTAAAAAGGGCGGCCCTTTTGGTTACGTTTAGACTTCCATTTTTGACGGCTTGGGTCACATCACGAAGAAAAAATCGCAATTTTTATGTATGAACGAGGACGGTAAATGTGATCAGATTACAGCGATCAAATTTTAGAAGTTATGAGAAAATATTCACTTGTAGAGTACACAAATATAGTTAATGCTTTACTTCAACGAGTTTATGTTTTTTATGCTTAAGAAACTTTAGTGCGATTTGCGTTAAAAAGGGCGGCCCTTTTGGTTACGTTTAGACTTCCATTTTTGACGGCTTGGGTCACATCACGGATTTCGACAATTTTTGCCTGTTTAATGACAAATTTGCGCTTATATTGTACTAGTAATAGTTAACCGGTTTGTTACATCCGCTGTGTAAATGTACCATTACTAAATGTGATAATTTATATTTTTTTCAGATCCAAACAATTCTTCATGTGTTCTGGGTCATATTTGCGTATTTACTATCAATGTGTAGAATCAGACCTGAGAGCTATGATGTCGTTTTCGTGTACCTTACCTATTTTTACAGTAAGTCTCACTATAGAGAGTTTGAACGAATTTCCATTAAAATTTTAAAAAATATAGGTATTAATATGTTATAGACTAAGCTAATATTTTCGGGAATCAAACTCAGAAAATTTTGTGCATAATATATCTTAGCAAGTTAATATTAAAACAAATAGAAGATTTTTAAAAATTTTCCTTAAAACTACCTGATTCTGAGATAATTTATAAGCAATTATCCATTTTCATAATTCTTGGGGAAGGCTAATTTATGTCTCTATCAAAAAAGATTTATGAAGAAAACGTTGTTTATTCCAATTCCAATGTCGTCAGAAAAAGTTGATTATAGTCAACTTTACAGTTTTAGAACACCCTCTATCTCGAAAATTAGGAAGTTTTTTGGGTCAATTTTTAGTTGACGTATCATACCGATTTTGTCGTTTTTTCTTGAAACACAAATTTAGTGTTTTTACGTTATTTTTAGACGTTTTTTATTGGCTGGAACCTAATAGTAATCAACTGTTTTGTGGGACAGTAGAGCGAATAGGGGTGCTAGGTGGGGTAAAAAAAAACTGCATAAAAATAGAAAATAACTTTGTTAAAAATATGTGTTCTTATTATAAATATTCCAGCGGCGTAACAAGGTTAGGGAAAAAGGGCTCCACGGTCCCGTTGCAGTTGATTAATTTTTTTATCATTGTACTAATATTTCATTTCGCGCATGGCCCTCCGCTCGCTTCGCTCGCTCCGGGGGCGCAACCAAACAAAACTAACCCAAACTACTCCGAGGCATGCCCAAAATGAAATCATTGATTTTGAAAAATTGGTGGAGGATCCACCACATTTGAGCCGAAAAAAGCCCCCAAAGTTCAAATTTTGAGACAAATTTCCAGCATCACTTTACAAAGCACTAGAAATATAGACAATACACACCCGAAAATCAATCATTATTATTTCATTTTGGGCATCCCAAGTAGCACGGAACGAGTTTATTAAGTTCTGGATGCGTTAAAACTGTGAAATAAAACTGCAATTAAAACCAATAATTGGTTTTTAAATAAACCTTAAGGTTATAATAATCCCGCTTTCAGCATAAAAGGGCCCACACTGAAAGCGGCCAATAAAACCAAAAATAAAAACCTTCATAAAACTTTATTACCTTGAGCAACTGTTTTTAAAACTGCTGTGGAGGCACTTTTAAAACCAGTTTAAATACATTTTAAACACAGGCAGTTTTGAGGTGGACTTAAAAATGTTTATTAAATGTATACTTTTAAAGATAATTTACCTTATTGTTAACATAAACTTTAAATGAAAATGGTTATCTAAAACTATATACTCATTTTTTATCACATAAAAGCAGTTTTAAGATAATCAATAAGAGGCCAACAAATTTTTATATTATGTATTATTTATACGTATATGTAGCTATAAAATAATATAAAGTAGGTAGTTGGTTATTTTCGGACTGTCAAGGTAGAAAACTACTTGCGCGCCCGATTTTATTGATAAATGTTAACACAAAAGGTCTTAAACTCAGGTCTAAACTCAGGCGCCTCAAAATTTCTGAAGTTTTACAATTCCAAAACAATTAGAAAAAAATTTTGAAAACGTGAAAAACATTAGATAATTTGAAAGTAAAATAATTTTATCTAAAATTTTAGATTTTTTTATGTTAAAATAAATCAGAATTGCGCCTTTAGGTTATTAATTTAGCATTTTTATGTAAGCCTCAATATTGTTCTCCAGAAAGCAAAATGGCCGAAAATGAAATAAAACCTCAACACATCGACAGAGAAACGTTAGGATCAAGGGGATTTATTTTATACCGTTCAAAGAGCAAATAACCTAGATAAAAGCAATTTGGCATCGGAATTAAAACTGTTTAGTTTGAAATGCGGCTGTCATAAATGCCGCTCGGTTTTAATGTAAATCTAACCTTAAAATCGACGAGTCGTATTGCACGTTGGCGACGTAACAGTATTTCTAATTGTTTTTAACAATAAAATTGCTTTACAATACACTACACCACTGTTTCACTCTAAACACAATACGACGTCCATTTGGGACATGAAAGAAGATGGGATGAGTTTAGTTTTATTGTTTCTAACAAGAAGTACAGTTAGTCTTTACGATAACCAAATTGATTAAGTTTAGAGCGTTCAGTTTTAATATAGCCTTCTAACTGCATTTAAGAAAGCAGTTTTAAAGAAAGCTAATGAAATAGGTTTAAGGCATATTATTTACTAGTCCTAAGGAAGGCCAAGTAGATTTAATAGTGGGGTTTATTACTTATATTAGGAGAATCTTTAAAACTGCTTAAAAACTACAACGTCACAAACTAGACCGTAATAAAACCAAACAGCCCGCAAGTTCTTCATAAAACTGAATAGTTTTAAAGTTAATTGAGAGTAAACCATTTTAAAACCACAATAAGAAAAATAAACTTTTAAGATTCATTAATCTTATTTGATAATCTCATTAGATGCTTTAGAACCAGTATTAAATGCTAAATAGTTTTTAAGTTCTGGCAGTATAGCTACAAGGTAACATTAAAACCATTATCTTTTTATTTACCATAATAAAACCGTTTTAAACCTCAAGTAAAACTAAAATGTTTTTATGATGCTACTTGGGATGCCTTGGGTTAGTTTTGTTTGGTTGCATCTCCGGAGTGAGCAAAGCGAGCGGGGGGCCATGCGCGAAGTGAAATATTAGTACAGTGATAAAAAAAAATTAATCAACTGCAACGGAACAGTTGAGCCCTTTTTCCCCAAACTTATTGTTACGCCACTGGAATATTTATAAAAAAAAACACGTATTTTTAACAAAATTCTCCTTCGCAAACCGAATATTTCCTATTTTTATACACTTTTTTTTACCCCACCTAGCACTATTATTCGCTCCACTTTGGAGCAAGACAGAGTTGATTACTATGTATTAGGTTTCCATCAATAAAAAACGTCCAAAAATTACTTAAAAGCACTTAATTTGTGTGTTTCTGACGTAAACTAAAAATTACCTACCCTTTTTCCTTTAAATAATACAAATGATTATAACCTTAAGTTTCGGATAACATGCTGTATATCAAATAGATTTTTATAGAAAAATATTTAGAAAAGGGTTAAATAGTGTGGATGCGAAGTAAAAAAGGAATTGGATCGTTTTTCTGTTATTTATGTGAAGTTTATGTGAACGTTAAGTATATTTATTTTAAATGGAACAAGCCATTTCAATGCATATTGCATGGTGTTAACTTGCTCCAGGGCATTAATATTAGGAGGAATAAAAAGAAGATTGTCTTATAATTAAGCAGAGAAAATTGCATTTATAGAACAGTCCTGCGGACCGATACACCTGAGAAGAGAAACGTTCTTCGTGAACAAAACGACCCCTGAAGATGACTATTTCCCGAACGAAACGTCGTCGAAAGTCCTTTACCACTTCCTGAACGACACGTTGAATAAGGCTACGTTACCATACCAAAGCAACGTTGTCGGCAGAACTGAATTATATTTAGTCATATTGTTTATCTCGGATGCCGTTTGGATTACGTCCTCGGTATGTTTGTTCGGTAAGGATATCACCTTCCAAAAAATTGATTTGCATTAATTCATATATTTTAGATAGTTTCCTAAAAAATATATGTTTCCTACTTTAGGTACCGTAATTTGGGGATATATGGAACAATTTTTAATATTTTTTCTAATAACTTTTTTATTACAATTATTTTATTTATTTCTTTTTTCAGGGAGTTGCGTTGTAGTGTCGGAATCCATTTAAGTCCTATTTGGTGATGGTGGCACTAAATCAATCAATCAATCAATCAATCAATGAATGCTTTATTGTCTAAGAAATTTTCTTGTTGACAAAGCTGGAAATAAATAAATCAAACTAAAAAACTAAAAAAGAGAAGGCTACTATTCTATTTTAACTAAATATAATACATAACAGTCAATAAATATTAAAACATTGAGTTGATCAGTTTTCTCAACACCAGCATATGACCCTAAACTCATTAAAAGCAAAAAGACTTAAATAAAGATATAAAAACATGACAATTTTAAAATCTATCCACTAAAAAGTCATTAACATCATAATAGCCTCTTTTAACCAGAAACCTCTTTACCCTTCCTATAAAAAGCCTTTCATTGTCAATTTGTTTTAAATCTGTTGGAAGATGGTTAAAAATCTTTTTACCGTCAAATATAAATGTTTTTTTAATTAGTGCCTTTGTAGGTACAAGATAATGTCATTTGCTCTTCTACTACTATATTCACCTCTATTTCCAAGATTTAGATTTCTAGATTTTTTATGGATTAGACAAACAGACTCTAAAATAAATAGGGATGGTAAAGTTAGAATTTTATGTTTGATAAATAGAGGCTTACATGAATCTCTTCTCTTATACCAATCTGACAAAGATATCTGATTGCCCTCTTTTGCAAAATAAAAACTGAATTAAAAAGTTCTTTAGTGCATGAACCCCAAAAGCATAAACCATATCTTAGGTGTGACTCTATTAGTGAAAAATAAGTATTTCTGGCAATACCAAATTCCACCTCCCTTGCTACCACTTCAAGCGCATAACAATTTGATGCAATTTTACTATGGAGGAATCTTATATGGTTTTTAAATTTCAGCTTATTGTCAATAAACAACCCCAAGAACTTATTTTCAGTTAAATTATTCAAAATGTTATTATTCAAACAGGTCTCACCCAAATTGCATTTAAAATTCATAACACTAGTTTTAGAAATATTTAGAGTTAATTTATTTGCCTCACACCATTTTCCAATTACATCAATATCCACACCAATTCTCGAACTTAGGTTTGTGAGGTTCTTGTCATGCCACAAAACCGTTGCATCATCCGCAAATTTCCCCGAAATGTTTAGGGTTGCCATGTCGTTTATGTATAGTAGAAACAATATGGGGCCCAAAACCGATCCTTGAGGAACACCATAAGGAACCTCCCGTTCACCCGATGAGGCACCATCCACAGAAACTCTCTGCATCCTCCCCCGGAGATATGACCCAAACCACTGGCGAGCCATGCCCCTGAAGCCATATTGCTCAAGCTTCCATTGGAGTATTCCATTATCAACGCAATCGAACACTGCCGCAGCCATCTCTCCACGATTCAGTCCCAGAAAAAGGCATTCAAGAAATGAAAAAGCAGCATCCGATGTCCCCCTGCCGCTCTGGAACCCAAACTGCTCATGACTTATGATATTTTTTTAGTTCAAATATAACATTATTCGCTTTTTTGCCAATTTCTCAACGATTTTAGAGATAGTAGAGAGCAAGGCTATGGGTCTATAATTTGATGGCAATTCTGCATCCCCTCCCTTGAATAAAGGAATCACTTTGCTCACTTTGAGGCACTCCGGAAATATACCTGTATTAAAAGATTGATTGATAGCACATACAAGAATCTCCAGTAATGTATCAGGCAAATTAACTAGGACTTGTACCGATATTTCATCATAGCCAGAAGAATTTCTTTTCACTTCCCCCATGGTTGACTTAAGCTCATGAATATCAATTGGCAAAAGGAAAAAAGAATCCGGTGTAGAGTGATATTTAAAAAACTCCCTATGATTGGAGAGACACTGTATCTGACCAGCTAACATCATACCTATTGTGCAATAAAAACTATTCAACCTTTCGGGTGTAACTGCTATCTTAGTAGTGTTTACCTCTAAGTTCATTAACTATCTTCCATGCTTCTTTTTGTATATTATTGGAGTTACTCCAGTCTTTTCCGGAAGTACCCCCTCTTGGCTAGCTTAATGGTGGATCTATATATGCCTCTATATCTATTAAAATAGTTTATAAACCATTCATTAGAGATATTGAACTTGCGAATATAATGCAATGATCTAAGATTTTTTGCAGAAACTTTAATTCCCTTTGTGATCCAACTATTTTTAGTATTCTTTTTTAAGGTTTTTAGTGGAAAAGCTTTTTTAAAGATATTATAGACAATTTTATGAAATGTTTCTAAATAGTTTGGGGAAGAGTATACACTTTGCCAATTTTCCAATCGAACTAGTTGCAAGAATCTACCAAAATTATTCCTGCTAAAAATTCTACCTTGTTGCCTGCAGCTCTTTCTACATTTATTGTTTACATTAAAGTGACATAAGACGGCCTCATGATCAGAGAGTCCAGCATTTAGAACATTGCACTGCAAGTGAATTTTATCTATATTTGTACATATATAGTCAATTTGAGTGGCAGAGCAAGAAGTTATCCTGGTTGGATCATCAACAACAACATGGAAGTCATGAGACAGTAAAGAGCGCTTTCACACAAACCGGCAAAACCGGTGCCGGTACCGGCTCCGGCACCGTGCCGATAAATTGTATGATTTCACATGTTCCGGCATTGACGGTGCCGTTCACTTAAAATATTTTCAGTTTAGTAGATGTTTTGACACCAATATGTACGTTTTCAATAGACGATATATTTTTGGGTTGTTGTACCTAAGAAGAAAATATCAAAAGAGAAAACGCCAAAGACGGTTTTGGGTACATCCCTTGTTAACTGTGAGATACTTGGAAGGCAGTTTTTACACCCTTTTTGAAAAACTAACCAAAGACAGCAATAAATTTTTCAATTATTTTCGTATGAGTTTATCTACTTTCGACTTCCTAGTGGAAATACTAAATGACAGTATAAAGCATCAGGACACTCTAATGAGACCATGTGTTCCCCCCAGGACAATCGCCGATCGGCCCCGTCTTCCGATTGTCGAGATCCCCGCCGACTGCATAAATCGGAACCGGAGGCCGTACCGGGAAATATGTCGGACCGGGTTACGTGTGAAAATTAGAATTTGATTATATTGTACTCGGTACCGGTACTGTCACCGGCACCGGTTTTGCCGGTTTGTGTGAAAGCGCTCTAAGAGGCAGGATAATAAATACGTACTATTATTGGACTGGTCTAAAAAGTTAGTATTAAAGTCTCCGCACAAGTTAACTTTCGAATGAATATGTAACCCAGATAATAAAATTTTTAGCCTAAACAAAAAATCAGAAACATCACCTGAAGGAGATCTATACAAACATATAACATATAATTTATCTGAGTTACTATACATTATGGACAATTCAAAGACTGTGTCCTCAATTAAATGATCAAATTTAGTTATTTTCATAAAATGAATGGAGTTAGTAAACCTTGAATGCATAAAGATAACGGACCCTCCATGCAACATATTTGAACGACAATATTTGTCAACAACCACATAATTTTCCAAATTCATTGGTTCTTTAGGTTTAGTCCAGTGCTCACATAACAACACAAAGGTTGGATAACTTAGGTTTTCTAAAAATATATGAAGTTCATCAATTTGATTTTTGATACACTGGATATTGAGAAGAACTAAGGAATATTTAGTAAGTGGGTACTTTTTTCTAAAAAATTTAGGTCATTATTCAAGTGTGGTTGTTGTGTTAAGCTGTCACTCAGTGAAACAATATTATGGTCAGAATCAGAATCAATACATAAGTTTTTCTCTAGTAAATCCACAGTGCAAACCTCATTATTAGTTTTAGATTTTTCAGGAGATTTCTCATCAAGTTCAACAACACACTTAGTAGAATTATTTTTAGAAAACACTGAGACTGATTCACAAGGGCCGTCATTTGGCCTTGTCAAAACAACATGAACATCAGTACCCACCATTACCCCAGTTTCTTCATGATTGTTAGTACGTGTGTCATGTGTCAAGAGACTTTTTAATATAACCCTTAAAGAAATCTGTCCCTGACATAATAAATATTGTTTTTCTTCAAACGTCAGTAAATCCGTCATTACTCGACTGTGTAGGCGGCCGTGAAGTTTCGTTTTTCCTCCGCCGGAGCTTTACTTTTCACTTTTCCGCCGGCGGAGGTAAAAGTGTTGTCATAGCAACATAGATACAATACAAACAGACAACAAAATAAGCGTCAACAACTCAAGATTTATTAAACTACAATTTGTATTTATCACTCAATTTGTGACTACATTTCTAAAAATCACTAATTTAGGAACAAATTGGTTATTATTTAATCGAACTTACTCAATAACTGCTTATCAATACGGAATTAAAACGCAATCGGAGACCCAATCTTAAAAAAATAATTATTGTTGACAGTGTCCACTGACAGCTCTATGTTACATTATATTCACCGACACCGGTCTAAGCAAGGCCACCTACGACCGTGGTCTAAGCCGCCTTGCGAACTCATTTATCTTTAATAATTATTATTATTACTATAAAAAAGAGACGTTTTTGGATTAATTTGTCGACATTTGAAGAAAAAACAGCATATTTTATTTGGAGGAAAAGTTACTCTTCATGGCTTGCTCTCTATTACCAGCCTCACTCCGTTCGGCAGTTAAACACGAGCGCGCCATGAAAAGTATTACTTTTCCTCCATATAAAATAATATACTATTTAAAAGCCTACATAATGAACTCTTGTTATGCCTATAGTAATTTAAGTTTGGTACTTTATAGTTCTCTATAATTCGAACACTGACATTTCTATTTTTAACACTATAATCGCTTACATACCGATAAATTTTCTTACAAAAGCTGTTTGAATACTTATTCTTTATGATAAGTATCAAATTTGTAAACCTCGCAACAGACAATATATTATTTATATGTGCTTAGCTTTGAAAGTGAGTAGAGTCTAAGTTTATAGATACTATAACTGAATCCAAGGGGCTGTTCCGTATAACCTAGGAGGAATGGCAGCAATTTTGCATAGAAAATGCATGACATTTAAAATTTGTTCCATGAAGAATCATATATAAACCTATATGGAACATTTTTAAGCTAAAAAAATATGGGTTTGAAACAAAAATAAATAGGTATATAAACGTAGAAAATTCTTTATTACAATTTTACAGCCAACATTCTTGTGTAAAATGGTTAAATAGGAACAAAACAGCATTTTAAAAAAAGCAATTCTCTACGGATTTCTGGGTAAGACAGAGCACATTTCAGTTGTTCTAAGGTCACGTGCTAAACATATTTATAATTTTGTCCTTTATATGGACGCAAACATTGCACTCATATACTTTTTTCATTAGAAATCACATATAATTTTGAAAACACATTTTTTACTTGTTTCCTTCTTTGTTTTGGCATTATAAATAAACTCTGATATCACAAAACAACCTACAATAATATCACCTATATTTTCCACAGGAATAAGTCTTATTTCAGTCTTTCGTCTTCTGAGCTCAGTAAGCCCTCAAAATCAATCTTTATATCATCGTCACTAGATTCTACATCACTTTCTTTGGATTTTTTTAAAAAATGTCTTTAAATTACTTGATCCAGGTTGATCTTCTTTTGAATGAGATGATCCGGGTTGGTCTTTTTTTTTAATTGAACGACCCAGATTGTGGATTATTGTCTAAATCCTCAACGCAAATTGCCTTTCCTGGTGAAACATCAATTTTCTTACTTCCTTTCTTGTTTGGATTATCGGGTCTAGCTGTATTTCTCATCGAAATATTGTGGAATGTTCATCATCATCACGGTCAAGTATCTTTAGTCTTGGAACAATTTGTTGTAACACTCGATTCCTATTAACTGGTACAAGGCCACAAACTGCAAAACCGGATTTAACGTTATTTAATAAGTTTAAACTGGCTTCCTCTATTAATTCAGATAATAAGAGGGGAAACTGAGTTCTCAGGAACACACTTGAAAATCATAATGGTAAATGCGTGGCTGGTAAATGCGTGTACTGTTTGGACAGGGAAAAATGCAAATGAAATGTTGTGTTCTGACATGTTCTTATAGCTGTTTCGGAAAGGTGGCTCTAGAAATTATCACCAATTAAAACTTTTCTTGCATGAAAATATTTGAAGTCAACTTTAAAGAACTAATCTTCAAAAATTGCCCTGCCAAACCATCCGTTCCTGGATCAATTATAATTTGTACCAGGTAGGTCTCCTTCAATACATTATGGATAAATATGTTTTGCCTCGTAGACCACATACAATGGTAGAATCTCCACCCCTCCAGTGACAGCAAACATTACAGAAGTTAAAGATTTTGAATTGTTTAATATTCCTCCGGCTTATTTATTACTTTTTCTGGCAAAACCTTTTTGTTTTTCGGGGTCATCCGTGAAACTGGTCTCATCATAATTTACTATATTTTCCGGCACAACATCCCTTAAGTGTATCCTCAATTGTATCAAAATGTTGATTCGTGAAATCTTCATTAACTTTCACCCTGGCCCCTTTCATATTTTCAGCATATCTTTGGGTTAACGTTGGATTTCGTTTTAGGAAACTTTCCAACCAGCCGTGGCGAGGAACGTTTTCTTTAAAACAGCTAACATTTACCCCCTTGCAGTTAAGATACGAGTTATATCGTTTTTTACAAAAGAATATTCAATATTTCCAGCTCTTACCATTGCCTCTTATTTGTCTTTCTTCTACTTTGCTCAAGACAGTAGGACTTCCAAACGTATCGAAATAAATCTCTTTAAATTTATTATACAAGGTAGTTTTGGGACACTGTAACGGTTACCAGCCTGCCCAAAGGATAATCAATTTTCTACCACTACTGTGAGGGCCAATTCCATATTTTCTGGGTCGTAATTTCTACGACACGCTGTCCCAGGGGCATGTTTAAGTTTTCTTGGCATCATTTCATAAAACCCTACAAAAGCAAATTTTTCAGAAAATCATAATAATTACAAAAAAAAAATAGCAAGATTATTGTAAACAAACATTTCAGATGATTTGTTTAGGTTATAAAGTCAAATATTTTTCATTGCACTGATGCTCTTATCTTTTTTGGATTTAAAGATACAAAGGACACCCTTTGGGGTGTCCAAAAAACCTAATTTTTTTTTTATTTTTTAACTTTTTTTTCAGCAGCTATTTCAAAACAATTTGGTCAAATGTCAACAATAAGCCTGATTTGGCCCAAGAAAATAAAATATCCTAAATATTTATGGCGAATTGCCTAACAGAGTGGGGATTTTAAATATTTGCACATTTGTTCCATATAACCCCCTGCTGTTCTATATATTCCCAAACTATAGTACCATAGATAAATTAATATTAAGGGGGTACTTAAGCTACAGGCAGTAACAAATGTTTGTATTTATTTACCCTCAACCAACTTTACAGTAAACGGTAAATGACAAGAAACTAAATACCAACAACTCAGTAAACAAAAAATACAAACAATTATCAATTCTATAAAAAGAAACAATTTAATATTATTTTTATTTAGAACCATTTTGAATACAAGATCTGAAAAGACGCCAATTAAATGTCATTGAATTATTGACTAATGCGATTTTATTTTCAGTTGGAGCCTTTTGCAAGACAAAACAAAAATCCCTATCGATAATATTCTATGGACCTTGGCTGCTATGTTCGGCCTTTATCAATTTTTTGGATGTCGTGTCTTCAGTTCAATATGGAATTGACCTTATTTACATCCAGGTAAAGTACTCCATGTTTTCTTGTCTCTGGTATAACGAACATAATAATTTGAATTTGAAATTCCCTCGCTCCAGGAGCAATAATTTGTGGCGCCATCTGCTTTCATCTTCGATGGTGTGGGAGAGAGAAATCATCTTATTTTCGGATATATTTATATCACGTAGTTAAGCGTCTCTTTATGCCTCGTCCATGTATCGCAATCGAGTAGGATAATTCAAATTCGTTTCAACAAAATGTAGACTGAAATGGACTTTTAACGAAATTAGTTTCTCGCCTTTAATGGGTTTCTGGGGACCAATGGATTTCCCTGAAATTTTAGGATGACATTTAACTTAAAAATCTAAGTATTTTTTACCATTGCACCAAAATTGTCAGTAGATATATAGATTTCGTCAGAATATTAGGTTTAAACTATGTTTGTCAGGCCGATTTATATACAAATATGTACTTATCTCGTTTCGTAGATTAAAAGCTATCATTAATATGCCGGTTAGAGTTGTAGAGCATTCCTAATATTTAATTATACCGAGTGTCCTAGAAAGAATATAATTACTTTTAAAAAAATTTCACACCAGTACTTTTAACCAATCAAAATGGGTTTTTTGACAGGTCGCCATAGCAACGCATGTATTTTATCTGATTTTTTTCTCTCTACGGTAAGAAACCAACAGCGAATTATAGTGGAAATCGCAGAATATATTTTTTTACAATTTTTTATTTAAAAATGTTTACATTTCGCAAAAACGAACCTATTTTTTTTATAATTTGAAATGTTGATATGTACGTACAGGGTGTCCCATTTCCGATGATATTACGGGGTGTTTCACTCACGAGTAAAAATAGAGAGTTGCGTTTTTCATAGCCCGCTTCGCTTCTGAGATACAGGGCGAAATTTAAAAAAATGCATTTTAGGACCCCCCTCGTATCTCTGTTATCCTTTAACATATCACAAAGCTGCTCTTATACAGTTTTTATGTAGAATTCAGTGGCCTAGTCAGATTTTTGCTGTAAGCTGTCAATTTTCAGCTATAAATCAAACTTATTATTTTTTACGGATCACTCTGTATATTTTTCTTTCGTTTGATTGAAAATTTTAGAGGCTTTACAAAAATATATAATACATGATATGTATTTTAAATAATAAAACTAAAATTCATAATTTCACAAAATGTGTCCCTATACGACACTATTGGTGAGTATAATATAAGCATTATTTTTTAAATAATTGTACATATAAGTATTAGTAAGCAGCGATTATTAGAACAATGGAATGATCATTTTTTATTGGCAAGACTAGCAAGACCTGTCAGTTGCAAAATTTATATTTTCTGTGTAATAGAGGGTGTCTCACGGTGGATGGTACCTTAGACGTTTCTGGAGAACCACTCAACACATCATTCTGAAAATTGGTCATTTACATAAACGGATATGCTCTACCTTGCTAAAATATTTTTGACAATGCATTGTTGCCGCTTCTACTAGAAAGTAGTAGCAACTGCAAAATTTCAAATGGAACACTCTACAAATTATTGCATATTTGGATTTTGCGGAGAATTCTAGACATATTTCATGAATAATGTCCTATACCTATCTCCAACTGTTTTTGAAATATTGACAGTTGAAAATCGTCCATTTACCAACAGCCTGTAAAATCTAAACGGCTAAAGATAGAGCAAAATGGTTTGCACTTTTCTATCTTGGTTTTTCATAAGCTATCGTTTGACACAAACTTTAGTTTTAACCAGAAGTTAAATTTAACCAGAATTTCTTAACAAATATTATATTTTTGTCTGCCACTGGAACAAGGAATAACTTAACAACTATTTAAGTATAATGAGAAATTGTGTAATTTTTTAAATTATATAAATAGATGTACTGAAAACTGTGTATTGTATGTTGACATTTGTAATAAGGCAGGTTGTAAATTAGGAAATAATAATGTTTCTCGGTTGTGATGTCATGTATTCAGTCAGGAACCCTCAACCCATATATGGTACAAAACACTGATACATGTCAAATGTGGTGAGAACCAGGAAGCATTATCTGGTGGCCCTAGGATAAATGAAATAGCTAATGATGCCTTGCAAGCTAGCAATAATATTTTAAGGTCGCTTGATGTTAGTGACAGTGTTGAATTAATGGGGGATATTGATATGGTTAATGATGAGCCAGCTATTATTCACCGCATTCAAAATACAAATGATCATTTAAATTTTCAAAAGGAAATCAGTATGCAAGAAATAACTTTAAAAGTTTATTATCAAAATTGTAGAGGTATAAAAACTAAATTAGTAGAGTTAAAACGAAATCTGTTGAATAACAATAGGGATATAATTGCCCTTACAGAAACCTGGTTAAACTGTTCTGTTTATAACCAGGAATTTAATACGGATAAAGTAATATTTGGAAAGGATAGAGATCAAAAACTTACAGGCAAAAAACAGGGCGGGGGTGTGTTGATAGCTTTGAGTAAAAAATTTACAGCTCTTCAATGTGATATATTTGATAATGATCTTGAAGCCCTATGTGTAAAAATTAGTCTTGACCAAAGAGAATTTCTGTAAGTTGTAATTGTTTCTTTTGTGCCCGATTGGAATGTGAATTTTTACCAGGGATTTTATCATGGTATTGAAACAAACCTTTTAGACTGTAAGTGTTTAATTTTAGGTGATTTTAATCTTTGTGAGCTTGTACGTAATGTCCGTAGTGCGACTGTGTTCGACTTTAACAGTTTTTCAGCATTTACAAATTTTTTACAAATTAATACTGTGTTGTGTATAATATTTTTGATGTTTTGTTAGATTTGGTTATAGTAAGCTCCCATTTACAGAGCTCCTTGATAAAACTTGATGATGACCCATTGTTGCCTGTGGATCAATACCACCCGGTGCTGTCGATTGAGGTCAGTCTTGACCATAAGTTGGAGGAGTGTGAACAAATGAAAAAAACAAAATTTAATTTTAAAAAAGCTAACTTTGGACAAATGTACAGGTTATTTGAAACCAGAAATAACTGAAGTCAATGCCTATCAGGATAAGGCCCTCCTAAAGATTATTTTTGTAATAGGGCCTTTTCGGAACAAGAGATTTGGAAAGCCATTAAACAACTAAAGGGCAACAGGTCTGTTGGACCTGATGGGATCCCTGGATATATAGTTAAGGGCTGTGGCGATTTATGGGTAGAACCTCTTCTTCATATTTTTAACCTTAGTCTACAAAGTTCAACCTATATCCTACAGATTGGCGTATAAGTAAGGTAATTCCATTACATAAAAAAGGTCCTAAACATGAAGTAGTAAATTATCGACCTGTCACTATCCTAAATGCAGTATCTAAGGTTTTTGAGATAGCTCTATTTGATCGATTATATGATGACGTTAAGTATAATATATCTAAATACCAACATGGCTTTTTACCAAATAAATCTACATCAACAAATTTAATTACATTTTGTCAGTTTGTTCATAATTCATTTAATAAGAGAAAGCAAGTTGATGTAATTTATACAGATATGGAGAAGGCATTTGATAGGGTAAAACATAGTCTTATAATAAAATCTCTTTATCAGAATAATGTAACTAGTAATTTAATCGACTTGATTAGCTCTTACTTGTTGAATATAGGCAGCAGTAGTCGAGATCAAGGGTGCCAGATCTGATGTTTATATGAGTACATACGTCTGGAGTTCCCGAAGGTTCCAATTTGGGACCTTTGTTGTTTTTGATTCCTATTAATGACATAATATGTTCTGTTGTTGGAAAATCAGAAACCTTACTTTTTGCCGATGATTTTAAAATGTATATGGAAATAGATTCTATATAGGATTGTGTTCGTTTACAAGCAAGTTTGTATAATGTTCTAGACTGGTATAATGTAAATGCATTTGGCTTCAATAGTAAAAAGTGTTCTGCTATGTCTCTTACACTCAAAAGAAGTATAGTTGAATATACTTATAATATTAATGGTATACTGCTTGAGGGTTCCAACAATTCCAATGGGGTGTTATAGTTGACTGCAATCTGGCTTTTAGAAATCACATTATTAATATGGTGAATCAGGCACCTAGAACAATGCGCTTCATCATCAGGTCCTCTAAAAGTTTTAATGTTGAGTGTTGTCTAAAATTATTTGCCAGGGTTAGAGTATGGGAGCATAATATGGTCTCCACAATATGAAGTTTGGATTAAAACCATAGAACGCGTGCAGCGTAAATTCCTCAAACATATGTTTTTTAGGAAATTTGGATATTATCCAAAACAAGGTTACAATCATAAGTTGTTATTAGAGAAATCTAATAGATTATCTTTGGAATATCGGCGTATTAAATTTTGCCTGGTATATATTTATAAAATTTTAACAAACAAAATATATTCTTCAGAAATACTTTCAATGCATCCATTCTTTGAAAATGTTGGAAATACAAGACAAAGAAAGACTTTCAATTTGGATTTTCCCATCTACAAATTGTGTAATTATTTTAATATTTATGCTGGTGACATAGATTTAGCTATAATTAATGTATTAATGCTTATACAAAATTTATGGAGGATAGACTGTATGCCTCTCAGACTCAGGCTTGAGTAATGGTGATATTTGCATCTATTTTGTGGACTGATAAGTTTTTTTTGGGCATTAGGGAAATACATACTTATATTTATACTTTGTATATGGTGTCTGTAATCGGCTTTTTGGCTGTTGATGCCGTACTTAATAAATAAATAAATAAAAGAGTGATTGATAGGATATTGGACGTTTTATTTAAAAATAAATTCTAGAACAAATAATAACAACAGTGTTTTTATTACTAATAATAATAATAAAAACTGGTTACGTTACTGGCCTGGAAATGGTTTCTAAGAAGCTAAAGGCTAAAGATGACATCCAAAAGGTGGGTTTTATTTTATTGCTCTTGAACCATTTAAGGTTCAGTTTGGTTTTGTGCTTGATGAGAGTCAGTGCACCAAAATAGAAATCCCTCCCTAAAGCATATAATGTGTTCTTTTGCGTTATAGAGTTACACCAGCTGGTTGAAATTCATAGGGGTCACCAACTACAACGATTTTCTACCATTCGACGAGCACCCCAGCTCTTCAGTGATCCCGGCAGTGCCCACCACCGTGATGGTATCTTTGCTATCCAGAATCTTCTTCGTGTGGCTGCTGAATGTCATTTGCTTTTTCGTTGTCCTGTTTTTAGCTATCCCGGACCTATTTCCGAATGCCCAGGTCAATAATAGTGGGTCCAGATCTGGATCTAGGAAATTAAAATTCGATGGAGGTAAATTGTGTAACAAATTTATTTAAAAAATGCACTACTCTTAGAATGTCACACATTTGAGAGGGAATTTCAAATATTTTAAACCGTTGCTGAGAGATTTCGGGAAAAATAAAACCTAAAATTTTTGTTTTTAGTAGCAACTGCTTTGAAATCGTTCCATTCGAAAAAGGTTTAAAAAAAATAGTATGATGTCTGAACCAAAATATAGTAACAGTATCATTAAAATTGCGCTGTAACGTCGGAAAGCGACGCGATGCCGACATACAATTTTTAAAAAGGAGGCTTAAAATGTATGCACACATAAACAGTATGACTTATAATGTCCAAAATGCTTTATTTTTTAAAATTAAAGTTTTCAATGGTATTGCATTTTGTGGCATCGTTCACTGAATAATAAGCAAATTGCCAGATGTTTTTCGTTTTAGGAAACGAACTGAATCTAAACACGTCGGAAGCCAGAATAAGAAATTGGCAACTCTTTTACGGCGCTGTCGAGGCCAACAGCACCATGGCGTCTAGCGGTTCTGGCACGAGTTCTAGTACAAGTTTTGGAACTAGCGCAGATGCCGATCACAATTCCAACCGCAAATCTAGGAATACCGGTAAGATAGTAACGACATTAGAGTCGGTGCTATTAATTTGCCAACTCTGTGTCATGTACCACACAAAATGGTAGCATTCAAAAATCACCCTCTATAATATTAATTTTATAATATATATTATTAATTTCGAAATTAATTTTGGTTGAATTTCTATAATACATGTCCAAGATTTCAGAGTTTAAATATAGTTTGGCAACACTGAGAGAGTTGCAGTGTTGGTGCCGTGGTTGATGTTTTTTTATTGATTTCATCCTTGTGGGATTTTCCACCCGACCCATTTTTGAGTATCAGACCTTACCTTTACTTTACCTTTAGTTAATGGCTTGTTTGGTGCCTGAAACTCGCTCCTTAACGGGATTTAGTGCTGCTTTTGTCAGGTGAGTTGATTTTTTTTTAGTAACGCCGTTTTGAAAAGATTTCATTTCACGTGAATGGTCCCTTGTTCATTTTATTTACAGAAGCTTTTCTCGTTCACCCTCTGAAGCAGTCTATGCGATTTCGGCGTCAAACCGAAAACAAATCCTTCATAGGTAATACATGGATTTTTCAGATTGTTTCATTTGGTATTTTAGTTTATTTGCACAGTCTGTATATCTTCTTTGTCTTGTGTTTTAAACAAAGCCTTGAATTTGCTGATGTTTAACAGGTTTTTTTTCTCGAGGGTGTTTCTTTTCATGACTATGTGAGGAGTCCTTCCGACAGAGGAAGTCTTCCTGCTCTACGAGAGAAGTCTGATCTGCCTTCATACTAGTATTGTCAGCTGAGTAGACGTAGGGTCCTTCTATTGAAGCGTGGGCTTGAGTTTGGGTAGTTCTCGATCGCGAGCGTTCCTTTCGCCCTAGATTCGCCCTAACAACGGATCGAACCATGAGAAAATCAATCTAATATACACACTTATATTTAATTGCTGATAATTTATATCAGGTTAGCCAGCCTGAACACTTGGGCGTTATTTTCTTTTTCTCTTGTTTTTAAGCTTTCACAAAAATAATTGCTGTTTTATTAATACCCTAACGTTCAAGTACTTTCGCCCACAAGTCAAGTGAAATTTTACGTTAAATTGATTAGCTAGTATTTTGTATATGTATCTAATTTATTTCTATTAGATACATCATTGTATTAAGTAAAATTAATTTTTATGTATCGGCCAGATTTTGGAACCATTCGTTTGCCTTTTAGGCCAATCAAAGAATGGCCCAAAAGAGGGTGTAGAGTGCGTGAGCAGGGACCTAAGCGATTTCTTCAGAAACTTGTTCTGGGTACTTAGGGAGTAAATATACTAAAAGTCCTGACGTCTAGGTGGGGAACCGGGAGGGGGGGGGGGGGGGGGGGCACAAGGAAGGTTCCATTTTTCAGTTTTTTGCTTATATCTCAAAAACGGTGTATCGTATGGAATTTTTTTCTCATATAACATGAAAGCGTATGAAATTCTCTACAACCTTCATTCAATATACTTTTTTCGAATTCGCAACCGTTTGCGAGCTACACGCTTGGGAAAAGTGAAAATTAAAAAAAAATAAAACTACCTCATATTTTTCATAAAACATTCCTTCATATCGTTTTAACTATTCATCTAGGGACAAAAGCTTTTTTAAGAAAGTTGCAGATAATTTAATTCCCTTTAAGGATATATATACATATGCCAATATATCTCCAACCGGACAAAAGTTACATCAATTGTTAAATTTTCCGTAAAATTTCGGAAGAAGCTGTTTTTGTTAATCCTAAGCGACAAATATGGCTTGTGTATCGTCCAATAATATGTGTTGCTACACATGAAATCGGCATATTAAATGCAGTGAACGAAAGTCTTGTTACATGAAAATCAGCATATGTTATTTTCGAGATAATGAAAATAAGACACATATAAGGTAAGTAATGTATTGGCAGTGGGGGCACGCTGCAGAACAGTTTAGCATTGGTTTCCGACATCCACATTTGCCACTAACACAATCCTTGGTTCAGTGGCAAAATATCGTTTTCAGTAGCTCCGATGCTGGTGGATGTTCTGTTGCAATTGGCACCAGGGTGTCTCTTACGTGTTTCCAACCCCACTCTTGAGGGGCAACTCATTTCCGAGTCACTGCTGCACTTGGTGGAAGGTGTGCCGGGAATGCTCCTTAGCTGCGTTCTCAGTTGGTGGGAGGGAGCTGATGTCAGGCTTAATATTCGCCACTGACCTAATGAACGACTTGAAGCGGTACTGGTTGACTGAGGTTGACTTGCTGGTGCCCCATCATATCATTTCAGGAAACACATCTTCCCAGCCTCTTCAACGTCGCCGCGAGTGGAAAAGGGGTTGTAAAAGGTAACTGCCGTTTTCTTGATGGTTTGGGGCTTTAAGTGCAATTTTGAGAAGCCCACCTTGTTTTTCCTTAAAGTTGAAGATGCTGTGTCACAGCCGGTAAACGAACTTAAGAACAGGATGTGCTCAAATCCATGCTGCTGCATCTCCTGGGTGGACAATCCCATTATTTTAGCTTTCCCTCGGCCGGGTTTTAATAGCAGGATGTCTTGGGTGAGAGGAGGGGTAGATATCAAAAGAACAGCGAGGTCTACATCCTCACCAACAACAGCCACAGAACTGTAAGTGGATTAATCCACAGCAGCCTTTACGGTGCATCATCGGTGGCCTGCAGAGTCTTTATCCCATACTCATGAAGCTTTGTCTGTAGTAAGGAAGTAGAATTGGACAAAAATTTTTGTCTCACATGTATCGATGTGATCCATGTTAAATTGATCTCACCCGACCTCCTCAGTCTGTATCGTCTCCTCTGTTCTTGTGATTTGATACTGTTGGACTGTTGGCTGAGTTCCAGTACCCATCAAATACCAGAGTGCGACTGATTCCAGGATAGTGGTGGTTGACGTAGGTGATATATCCATCACAAATGGTGGCAACGGAGGCATCTTTTTGCCAAATTACTCTATGCAGCAGGAATTCTCCGTCCACTACTATGTTCATCTGCGACAGTTGAACAGCCTTATTACATTATTATTATTATTATTTGTCAGATTCTCTCCTTGTGAGGAGGTTCAGTGTACCAACCATCGGCTGTTAGCAAGATGGCGGCTTCTATTTTAATTCACAATTATTATTATTATTATACAATTTATGATATAAATGTCTTATTTTTATTATCTTCAAAGTAAATATTGTTATTTTTCATGCAACAAGATTTTTGTTCACTGCATTTAATATCGATTTCATGTGTAGCAACACATATTATTGGACGATACACACAAGCGACAGTTGGGGCTCAGGAATAACAAAAACAGCTTCTGAAAAAGAGGAAATTTTACGAAAAATTTTACAATAAGTGATGTAACTGTTGACCGGTTGGAGATATATTGATATATGTATATACATTCTTAAAGGGAATTAAATTCTCTTTAACTTTCTGAAAGAGGTTTTTTCCTCAGATGAATAGTTTAAACGATATGAAGGAATGTTTGATGAGAAATGTGAGGTAGTTTTATTTTTTTTTAATTTTCACTTTTCCCGAGCGTGTAGCTCGCAAACGGTTGCGAATTCGAAAAAGGTATATAAAAGGAAGGTTGTAGAGAATTTCATACGCTTTCATGTTATATAAGAAAAAATTTCCATACGATACACCGTTTTTGAGATATAAACAAAAACTCAAAAGTGGAACCTTCCTTGTTCTCCTCCCCATCTCGGCTCCTCACCTAGACGTCAGGACTTTTAGTAGTATGTTTACTCCCTCACGCACTCTACACCCCCTTTATTGACTGAACTATTTGTTTTTTATAATAATTATTGATTCCGTAATATTATTTGAATTAGTTTTATTTCACCTAAAACTAGTTTAAAGCATTCTTTGTTTCCATCATCATAACTGGCTAGCTTCAATAGCGCATTCTTATTTATATACCTATTTTTTGGTAGTTTCCACGGTTGCTTTTTAATTTGTAACCTGATGAAATAGAACTAATTATTAGTATTACGTCCTCAAGAGCTCGAACGATGTGCACAGCGCATGATTATGTACTGGATGGTTTAGTAGCCATGCAGTAGCGGCTCGTGAATATTAGAAGAGGGGAGGCTACTTTTAGGAGGAAAAAATGCACAAGGGCAATTTTTTTTTGAATGCCACGCCCATTAAGGTCTATTTTAAGGCTATAATGCAACAGTTTTTATACCGCAATAAATATGAAACTACCTAGCTTTTATTTTAAATATTACTTTCTTTCGATTTTCTAATTGTTAGCAAATTTTATTTTATTTTATTTTTTAATTCAACTTACAAGCACATAAAAAGTACTGGGTGTTAAAACTGACTATCAGTAAGTAAAACTCAACTTAGTCAATTAATCATAATCTTCCTGGGGCATGCAATAATGTGTTAAAATATACTACAATATGTACTTTTAAAAACTCGCTATACAAAATCTGATGAAAACTTTTTGGCACTATCAAAAGTAGATGATATATTCTGTTTGCCAAAAAAGTTTAATTTACAAGACGAAAAGATAATGTTTCTTTGATTTAGAATGTCTTTCATTTGAACGGGGTTAATTTTTAAAATCAGTATCCGGTTTTGGACCATGTTGAATATTATGAATATTCGGTTTGCACTGAAAACAATAAGTTAACTAATCATATTTTTCATACCAATTTACATTAAAACCGCTATTTTGATGGTTATCTGTTGATTTTAAAGAAATGAAATTTGGTTGGGGTCTAAAGCTTTAATGATGTAACGTTTATTTTCATAATTTAATGAATTAAAATTTGTGCTCACTAGCAGATGATATGCTCAGATTGTTTAATTTCATTTAACTTATGCATATTTTAATAACAAAACAGTATATGAATTGTAAAAAAAACTTATTTCACCTCAATTAAAAAGCAAGAACAACAAATAAAGAAATTTAAGAATAGAAATCTCACCAAAATTCTGATAACCTCTAAAACAGCGCGCGAAAACTGCTTACCTCGAAACAAATCGGAGTTTTATCCACAATACCGAAACAGAATTATTGCACTCCACGCGCGTTTCGCTAACCATGTTAGCATCATCAGGAGATGATTAAAACTAAATTTAAAACTCTACCTAACTCGCTTTTATACTAAATGTCTGCTTAATCAAGCGGAACCAAAGGAACCAATCCTGGCTTCCCACTACTCACGCTCGATCAACCAATACAATGGACTATAGGGAATAGGCCCTCTATCTCTATTTAAACTATTCTTACATTTAATAATTTCCATACTTTCATGTGCGTCTAATAATCTCCTATCAGTTATATTATGAATGAAACTATTAAAATAAGAAAGGCATGTCTGAGCTTAATCGAGTCAGGAGGCCATAGTTATTTCAAGGCCAGATGAGGCTCAGACTCTGCTAGGCTGGCAATATGATCTATCCTATAACGTATGCAATTTATGATTCCACACCAGCGTTCGTTTTCGTGTCGATGATGAGTTGACCCGGGCTATTTACGTCTCTTTCTTTCATAACAGATGAGACAAGAATGCTACAAAACTACTATCGTTTTTCAAAGAAAAGAAATGTGCGATGTCTACGGTGCTGTGTCGTGCGTAAACTTCATATATTAGAAGTGGTAGAGTGGCAATTGGCATCGGTATAATAAATATTTTGATAAATAATTGTAAATATATTTTTTTAATAAAAAATAAAAATTCTTAAAGAATTATCGGGAGGCTAAGCCTCTCTTGCCTCCTCTGAAGAGACGACACTGCTTAGGTATACATTTTAGGCAAGTACATAAGCGGTATCATAGTACACATGTCATTTATCTTAGTTGACTAAAAGTCAAATTTCACCATCCTAACATCATAATGGTAATAAACCGATATTCTATTTGCCTATCTATCTTGTTTCATTTAGTTATCTTTAGTATTGGTATTCCAATAGGATAATAAGTAGTAAGTATATTTGATTTGTATTATTTGGACTCAATAATTGAATCGTTTTGAACTAGCGATTTATTCATATTATTATTATGATTTAGCCTTACAGCATTCGCACTTCCTCTAAACGGAACATTCACTAATCCCAGATATCCCGGATATCAAAAGGATTAAGCTCTGAGGGAACCCTTTCCATGTTATCGGGTCCTTGGTGGCATCTACGGATTTCCTACAAATTTTCGGACGGTACGGGCTGTTGCGAGAAGTACTGATTTCTGCATCAATTTGAAGAGGTGTTCGCTCAATCCGAGTTCCTTGATGTTTATTAACAGGTTCTTTGGAATGAGTCCTGTTGATGACACAATGATTGGCACCGTTCTTACTCTCTCCATTCCCCATTGTTGCCGAATTCTCTCCTGTAAATCTCGGTATTTAGCGATCTTTTCGGCGTGCTTGACCTGCAAATTGTTGTTGTTGGGTATGGCGATGTCGATCAGCGTGGCTTCCTTGTCCCGCTTATCTACGAGAATGATGTCCGGTCTATTGTGGGTCGCCGTCTGGTCAGTAAGCATAATGCGGTGCTAGTAGATCTTATGGTTGTTACTTTCTAAAACAGCTTCGGGAGTGTATTTATAGTAACTTACCTTTTCCCGTTTCCGTCTGCAGCAGCAACAGCTTGTCTGCTAGTTCCTGATGGATTCTCTTCTCAACTGCATCGTGCCTGACTTTATATTCTGTTGCTGCGAACGTTTGACATCCTCCTGTAATATGTTGGATGGTCTCAGTGGTTTGACAGCCGTATCGACATCGATCATCGGCCACCGAAGCATCTCCAATTATGTACTTGAGATAGTTTCTAGTGGGAATAACTTGAATAGTTCGACGCTGTTTTGTAGTCTCATTCGCATGCCTCTCATGTAAGGACTTTTCCTTCCACACTCGTATTTTCGTATGATGGCGGTCTTGAACCTGGTGTTCTTTTAAAAGCAGTGGTGTAGAGTCGTCTACGTTACAAACTGCCCTATGAACTTCTGAGGAATTCGCTTTCCTGTGAAAATAATTGCACAAATTATTTATTTGCCGATCCAAATGTTTACGTAGATCCGCTAGACCTGTTCCACCTAGATGTCTTGGCAAGGTTGTTCGCTCCACTGCGCTCCTCGGATGGTGTTTGTGTGCTCTTGTAAGTAAGGTTCTTGTTTTCCGCTGGAGATTTTCAATGTCAGTGCCGGTCCATGCTACCAATCCAAACGAGTATCCAAGAACTGAGACGCCATAAGTATTGATAGCCTTGCACAGATTTTTGATGTTAAGTTCAGTTTTTGCCAACCGTTTTATCCTTCTAGTAAATTCTTCTGTTTATTCAGCCTTCATTGCGCCATGTGATATGCGCATTGTTTGTTTCATTCCGAGGTACTTGTCATCTCCCTTCATTGCCTCGATGTTTTGGCCATCCCTAAGTTCAAAGTGACCTAGTATGATTTTCACTGTACGGCACTTTTCCATCAGTCCAAACTGCATTCCAATATCCATGGAGAATTGTTCAACAATCTTCAACATTTGCTCCTGCTGGTTTTTGGTAGCTCCCATAAGTTTTAGGTCATAAGTAGAATTCAGTTGGTGGGAGAGAGGGTTCATCGCAATACAGAACCATAGCGTAAAGATTTTTTCTTCAAACGTCAGTAAATCCGTCATTACTCGACTGTGTAGGTGGCCGTGAAGTTTCGTTTTTCCCCCGCCGGAGCTTTACTTTTCACTTTTTCGCCGGCGCGGCGGACTGGAAAGTGTTGTCATAGCAACGGAGATACAAACAAACAACAAAATAAGTGTCAACAACTCAAGATTTATTAAACTAAAATTTGTATTTATCACTCAATTTGTGCACTGCATTTCTAAATATCGCTAATTTAGGAACAAATTGGTTATTATTTAATCGAACTTACTCAATAACTGCTTATCAATACGGAATTAAAACGCAATCGGAGACGCGATTTTAAAAAAATAATTATTGTTGACAGTGTCCACTGACAGCTTTATGTTACATTACTATAGCAACAATCTGTGCCTATTCACCGATATCGGTCTATCTTTAATAATAATTACTATTATTACTATTAAAAAGAGATGTTTTTGCATTAATTTGTCGACATTTGAAGAAAAAACAGCATATTTTATTTGGAGGAAAAGTTATTTTTCATGGCTTGCTCTCTATTACCAGCCTCACTCAGTTCGGCTGTTAAACACGAGTGCGCCATGAAAAGTATCACTTTTCCTCCGTATAAAATAATATACTATTTGCGTCTCCTTGAAATATACCTCTTTTTATTGGTATATTTTCGGTGTAAATCCCGGCTTCATTAAGATGTATTTTCGTTAGCCAAGATGTCATGGCATGCCTTAAAAAGTTAACAATCGTTTTACTCTATTGATTTATTCTTAATGTTATTATTATTAATATTATTATTATTATTATTATTATGATTATTATTATTATTATTATTATTATTTTTTTATTATTATTATTATTATTATTATTTTTATTATTATTATTATGATCATTATTATTATTATTTTTTTTATTATTTATTAACTTCTGTTTTTATTATTGTCTATATTTTATTATTATCATTGTTGGTGAACTTCTGGTGTCCACCGATGAGTTTATTATTCAATTTTTATTTTGTTGCGATGCCTAAACCAAACCGAATTCCATATTTCAACTTGGAAATTTTCAAACTTGTGTCGTCTACAAGTTGGTGGCGCCTTAAATAAACATCCCCCCCCCCCCCCCCCCCCTACTCTCTGATATTTGAGCTAGGGCCTAATTTGCACGCTTCGACGACAACTCGTTCTGGCCTACGCATCAGTAATTATTCTAAATTTTCCTAATTTCAATTTAAAGTTTTTAAATTTAACTTTATCCACTCTCAGTTTCTTCTAATCTGAAATAAAGGTAACTAAATCAAATTAGAAGACAAGAAAGAGCGTGGTAATTCATCCGGCAATCAAAATGCTGGCAAACATTACCTGACATTTTATTAACAGGTAACAGGTATATCGATAAAATCAATGGGCATTCTAAATCCAAACGGCAATTTACTCAAACAAGAGTTTTATGATTATAAATAACCCAAATATTTTCCTGCCGAAATGTGTTACTTACATTTTCAAAAATTTTTGGTAATTCTTTGCTACCCCCTCTAGCCCTTGGACCTATAGAAAACAAATTTATTTTTTTTATGGATCTAATTACTTTTAAACCAAAGTTGTCCCAAATGTCATTAATGAAATATAGGTAATAGTATATTATGCAACAAGCATTTAATGATTCCTGTTAAGACACGAACATGAGAGTCTTAATAGCCATTAAATGTGAGTTTCATACATTAATTTTTCTACGACCAGTCATAATAGTGAAAAATAATCTAATTTTTAAAATGTATTAAGTAAATTGTCTATGAACTGTCAAAATTGATAAATTTTAAATCTGTTTTGATCTTGGCTGTCTTTGATATTGAGCAAAATATCACTGTGATGTTGAATTTTAATGGGTTACAACCCAGTTTAATAATGAAACGTGTTTATCGATATGAGCTTCATTATGATATACTGGTAGTAAATAAGTAAATGTAATAAATCGATTAAAGTATAGGAATAGAAAAACTTATTTAAATACCGTTTTACTACTATTCACCAGTGGCGGCTATTCAGCGGAAGTAGGGGAAGTGCCACTTCCTCAAGATATTGTAATTTAAAGAAATGCAATTAATTCATTCATCAGTAAAATAATATAGTTTTTAAGATTCAATGATAAAATGTTCTTAGTTTAGGAATAATCTGTTTCCCGTTACCCCTCTAATAACTAATAATTCAATTATTTTCAAATATTAAAATCAAAGCTTCATAAAACAAGAACAAGAATCTCTCCACCTGCACATTGCCCATTAACTCCACTATTGAATAGAACAGACTATCCCAAACTAACCCAAATGAAAATGTATATTTCTTTTCGCGTACGCGCCGATAGCAGTGACAATTTCATTATCATTTGTGTATACCTTTACGGAAGAGGTATCGCTCGAGAGCCGTCGAGTCATCAAAAGTATAAGCGCAACTAGTTGGTTGCCATGGCAACGATGACGTCGTAATGGTCGTACATTTGTTTGGTTTGCAAGGATTGGAAGAGCTGGCGGTAGCACTTCCATTCTCATAGCAACGCGAAAGCACGTTGTTTCGTTTATTGCGAGTTTATTAGGGGACATTCCGCCGTGGGTTCTTGAAATTATTTTTTATTTTCATTCAACGGTTGATCCATTATAGTATTAGACAAGACATATTTTCTATATTGTATGTTCTAGTTTTAGTGTGTTATTCGTAGACATTTGTATTAGCAACAAAATGATTTGTTGCTAATACAACATGAATATATTTTATTTTTTGATGATTTACCTAAAAAATACCGGTAATAATTATTAACAAATTTTGGCAGTTTGGGCGTGGACCTCAAAAATTTTTCGCTCTTCCCTCTATCGATGTCGGCAGCTCTTCCCCACTTTTCAAAGCCGCGAGCCGCCACTGCTATTCACTATTCATCAGTATAAACATTAAATAATATACGAATATGCTTAATATAGAACATAAATCTATGATTCCTATTCAATATTAATGCAAAATAATACTGGCGTTACCTAAAAAAAGATTCCTACCTTGTATATTATAATTAAAATATTTTTTGAATTAATATTCTTTATTTTTAGGTACCTATGTTATTTCATCTTCTGAGAAAACCCCGTTAGATGAGAAGCCCAGCGTCTCATCAGATAGTGGATTCAGACGATTTTCAGACGTTGCGAATAGCATACCAACGTTGCAAGTTGTGGACGCAAATAATATAAATGTAAGATATTGACGATTACAATTAATTTAATCTTAAATGTATAATCTATAAAATTTTCTGCTTTCTATGATATAATTTAATATTTAATTTCATGATTCATTTTTAATTTTTTCTCCCTCTTAGTGATCCAATCATCTGAAACTATATTTTTCTCGTTAGGCACCAGTTTTAAAGGGACACATACCTTGGTCGTACATTAATCCAGAAGGACAATACGCCGGCAAGAGTCAAGCGCATGCCGCAAAACCAATTCGAGGAAATGTAGAAACTGAAGACAATGTTGCATATCGTAAGTTATAAAAGTGACGGAACATGAACTGTTTAAAACACAAAATCATAAATCCGTATAATTCAAAAAACTAATTTGCATAATAATTGAAAAACTGTTGAATTTTGAGAACCTTATATAATGCTTCATATAGGTAAGCAATTTATTACTTTTGTCAGACGTTTCATATTCGAGCCACTATCATTAACTTCAGTTTCACAATTCGATATAAATATGGGTTCATTTTGCAAGTAATTTTACCGCACTAGTGCAGTAAAATTGTCGTTCTGACATTAAAACTATACTGTGCAATGCCTCCAACAAAGTATCGCCATAAAAATTATAAAGCTAATTACATTTTTGAGGTGATTCCTTAGCTAGTTTTAAAAGAAGAAGGTCATAAAAATTTAGGTGGCAAGGTCAGCACAAAAATATTTGGTACTGAACAAGATTGAGTTAGTTTGGGTTTGGCGTCAGGCTCGTCACGCTCAGCCATGTAACGCTCATTCAGGTAAAGTCGGCTAGAGTAGACTATTGAAGTGAAAACTTCTTTTGGTGCGTTCAGCGTTTAGCACTATTTTTCCTAGGTAATGACCGGACAGAGCCTTCACGCGTCATGCTCTTTAAGATCACGAACAAGACGCCCGCAAGCTCACTACGACCCATAGATCACGACGCGCCAAACCATTATTATTTATTCATTTGTCCGAGAAACATGTCGAATGTTTCGGAAATTCAAAAAGCCACTGTTTTTTGTAGTGGCGCACTGTTAACTGCAGCATTTTTGAAAAAGAAAACGAAGAGCGTAGATGGTGGTGTACCCAGCTTTATAAAGGAAGATTCGGTTAGGCATTACTGAACGATTTAAGCTTTCAGCACGTTAGTGGGCACCGTAAAAACGTTACCCGAATGACCCCAAGTGATTTTAAAAATATGAAGTTTTGAAAAAAAAATCTAAAAAAGATACATGTTTGAGGGAGACAATTTCAGCTCAAGACAGATGTGTTTAGCCAAACCAAAAGCCAAAACTAACTTGAAAAGAAACTTGATAACTTTTAGATTAGCTGTATCATTAAGAAATTTAGCAACAGGGAATTCTATCACTAGCTTACAATATTTATTGAGAATTTCAAAGCAGGTCATATCAAAAATTATTCCGGAAGTTTGTGGCGCTCTAGTGGAAAAATTAGTGAATACCTACATTAAGGTAGAAAAAAAAATATTTTACAAATAAACACAAATAAACTACTGCAAATTCTTAGTAAAAAGTGCCTAGAGGTATCCATAAAACAAAAAATAAGATAAAAAAAAACAAACAAATCCTCAAGGTGTTCTGAGAAAAGGAATTAAGGGCTGCTGTTGCTGCTGCTGTTATTGTTGGGGTCTAGTTCCCGTATAGTATAACCTGCTTAACTTTTTTCCTCTTTTTTCTGAACGTCGCTAGAAGATACAATATTTTTTGTTGCGGTCTTCCCCTGTTCTGCAGCATTAATACATTTATGGATTTTTCCTATAACACTCCTGTTTCAGATTTGATCTTGGTCGATTTTCTAAACAAACAGAGATGTGCTCGTAGGCACTATAACTTACCATAGGGCTAGTTCTAAAGTCATTTTGTAAATAAAACAAAAAGCTTTAGCATTATATGAATATTTTAATAAGTTATTTTACCTGAAAATAACTAGAAGCTCATAAATAAACAAAGTATAAACATTGAGTGAATGTATGTAGTCTGTGCTACGATATGAACAATATCAGTCGAGGCAAAGCATCGACCTTGAAGAATATGATAAGAATAATACTCTTAAAAACTAACCATTGCATAAACAGTTGCAATTCTAAACTAGTATATGATTATAAACATAACCTTGAAGCTATGTGCAGTTAAATGCTCATTAAAGTCCCTGCGGAACTGCTACGTATCAGCTCGGTTAGCTGAGATAACCTTGAGGTGAAATACAGTAATATACAAGCAATAATAACAGGATAACTATTACCTTAATGTCCACCTATAAGCTACTATGTTCACCAGTTGACAAGCAACGTTCAATTCGATCAGCAGTTTATCTTCCAGCACAGGAAAAGTCACTTTAAACACTTATAAAGTCTCTGTTGTAGCTTCTATGTACAATGTGGTTCAATGTCTGAATGTAGTAGGTTGAGATGGTATGCAGTTATATATGCATATGGCATGACACAGATGCCCTTGTGAATGCAGTTTTTATACACGCAAAAATGATTGTAAAACATGCTATGCAGGTAGCATAAGTAAGCTGAAATCCGTGTAGTGGATTTGTGAGATCTTTATATTGTAATAAAGCATAGAGAATCTTGGCAGACAAGTGCCGTGTAATCCTTATATTAGAATAAGGCCAGAGTATAGCAACCCAGTGTTATACTCTGATAGAGAATGTTGAACACCCATGGAGATCAAGGGAACGATAGCACAGCGATGGTACCGCGTTTGAGAGATGTGAATGTAAACGTGTGTGTTTACTTACTTGAGATTCGAAACGAGACTCGATTGTGAGAACTCCCATGGACGAGACCAATGGGGCGCTAGTACAGCGATGGTACAGCGTCTTACTTGAGAGTGATTGCAAACCTGTGAGTTTACTTACTTCGGTTTCGAGACAAGACTCGATTATAGAACTTGCATGGACAAGACCATAGGGACGCCAGTACAGCGTGTTACTTGAGAGAGTGATAGCAGTCAGGGAGCCGATAAATACCTTTTTGTAGGCTTGAGATGACGATCATTATGACTGGATACTACTATGTCACATGAGTAAAGAACTAGAGAGATTATGAGGTCTCAAAACGTGAAAACCTGCCGGCATGGCGGCTTGGCGCCAAGCGGCGGGAACAGCGCCTTTCGCGCGACTTACATGGTTGAGGTTCAAGATGCTACTTAATACTGAATTCTATAACGTGATAACTAGATCAACTCGAAGAAGTTGTTAACGCTCTTTTGCCACCGCCCCTTCTGGCGGGATAATCTACATCCTCCGGATATAGAACAGGCAATAATGTAAATATAGAGATATTGTGTAAAAACTTAGCATGACCGGTTGTCTAAATTAATATTATGAATTTTAATACAAATCCGGTTGAAATCTGCTGACTAGTTCTCATGAAATTCGATTATTAAAGATCGGAATTTTAGTTACCCCTAGAAAATCCTAAAACTTCCTAGCTATAAAGCTAGGAATTTTTAGGTTGGGTGAAGTGGCTATCCTGTAGGCTAGCGCTGTGATTGGTCGGCTCGGCGTAGGATACGCGCCGGGTTCAGATGAGTAAACGTTCTTACAACAGATGGCGCTAGGAATATCGCGGCTTTTTGTAGAAAGCGCTGTGATTGGTCAGATGCCTTTTAGCGATCTAGACTGGCGATTGCAGTGGATAAACTTTGTAAACAAGAGATGGCGTTAGTAGTATCGCCATGGATTTTAATTTCTCGTTGGAATGCGAGCAGTGGCGTGGAATGTTGAAATTGTATAAAATTAAATCGTTAGATTTGGAAGCGTGATCAAAATGGTTTTTGAACAACTCCTAGTCTCTGGGGTTCCAGAGAACTGGTTTTAACTGATAATATTAGCATACAATTGAACATCGAAAATTATAATTTTTTTAAATGAAACACCTTGTAGGTATATGTGTTGGAAGAGCACATTTCTCTGATTCCAAAAATATATAGTTTGCCTATGTTTGGATAAACCATTATTATTATAATATTGAGCCCTGAAAATAGAAAAAAGAGAAAAGTATGAGAAACGAATTTATTGATAATTAACTATTTATAATTGCTCAATATAACCCTCATTTCTATTAAAGAACTCTCTATAATCATCTTTTTTCTTCAAACGTCAGTAAATCCATCATTACTCGACTGTGTAGGCGGCCGTGAAGTTTCGCTTTTCCTCCGCCGGAGCTTTACTTTTCACTTTTCCGCCGGCGGAGGTAAAAGTGTTGCCATAGCAAATTTGTATTTATCACTCAATTTGTGCACTGCATTTCTAAAAATCACTAATTTAGGAAGAAATTGGTTATTATTTAATCGAACTTACCCAATAACTGCTTATCAATACGGAATTAAAACGCAATCGGACACGCAATTTTAAAAAAATAATTATTTTCTTCAAACGTCAGTAAATCCGTCATTACTCGACTGTGTAGGCGGCCGTGAAGTTTCGTTTTTCCTCCGCCGGAGCTTTACTTTTCACTTTTCCGCCGGCGGAGGTAAAAGTGTTGTCATAGCAACATAGATACAATACAAACAGACAACAAAATAAGCGTCAACAGCTCAAGATTTATTAAACTACAATTTGTATTTATCACTCAATTTGTGACTGCATTTCTAAAAATCACTAATTTAGGAACAAATTGGTTAATATTTAATCGAACTTAGTCAATAACTGCTTATCAATACGGAATTAAAACGCAATCGGAGACGCAATCTTTAAAAAATAATTATTGTTGACAGTGTCCACTGACAGCTTCATGTTACAAATTCGCCGACACCGGTCTAAGCAAGGCCACCTACGACCGTGGTCTAAGCCGCCTTGCGAACCCATTTATCTTTAATAATAATTAGATATTATTACTATTAAAAAGAGATGTTTTTGCATTAATTTGTCGACATTTGAAGAAAAAACAGCATATTTTATTTGGAGGAAAAGTTACTTTTCATGGCTTGCTCTCTATTACCAGCCTCACTCCGTTCGGCTGTTAAACACGAGCGCGCCATGAAAAGTATCACTTTTCCTCCATATAAAATAATATACTATTGTTGACAGTGTCCACTGACAGCTTTATGTTACATTACTATAGCAACAACCTGTGCCTATTCACCGACACCGGTCTAAGCCCCCTTGCGAACCCACTTATCTTTAATAATAATAATTATTATTACTATTGAAAAGAGATGTTTTTGCATTAATTTGTCGACATTTGAAGAAAAAACAGCATATTTTATGTGGAGGAAAAGTTACTTTTCCTCCATATAAAATAATATACTATTATTTTATTTATGGTATTAACGACAAACTGCCTGTGCTCTTCATTTGTATGATTAATGCAATGCAGTCTTCCTCGCATATCTTCAATATTTCCACTGTCATATTTATAAATTTTATTTTTCAAAAATATCCAAAAAATTGTCAAATCTTGGCTGTTTGGGCGTCATCGAATGGGTACATTACGAGAAATCAATGTTTCTGACTTTACATATAAATAGTTCACTACGGGCAAAACATTATGTCCTGATGCCAGTTCTCGATATTGCCGTAGTGGTAAGTTTTCCAGGTCGAAATAATCGTTCTGGGAGACTTCAATGCCCACAACACCAGCTGGCTCAAACATCACAAGACCGACAACGAAGGTAGAGAAGCTGAAGCATTTGCCAACAGCTGCGGGATTACTCAACTTGTAGACGAACCAACTCGAATCTCAGAGAGGGGCAAATTCACCGCCCTCCTGTCTTTTTCTAATCACCGATCCTGACTCGTGGCTCCAGGAATTTCTGGTCGGTAGCAAAGGCAGTAAGTAATAACTTTACAAAACCGTCTCTCCCATCTTTGACACACAAACGTGGCAACTACAGCCAAGGAAAAAGCAAACATGCTCGCCAAAATATTTTCATGGCATGGCCTATGTTCCCCCAAGGCAAGGCTCTTAGAATAATCAGCGATAATCAATACGGCTTTCACAAAGAGGGATCGACAAGAGATATATTGACCTATGTCACTCATATATATAGTACGGCAATTGAGAACTACGGAGAGCCTCGAGCGATTACGTTGGATATTTCGAAGGCATTCGACAGAGTTTGGCATGACGGATTGCTCAACAAACTACTGTCCTTCGGACTGCCAGGCTCTCTGCAGCTGGCTTGCCAGTTTCCCTAAGAACCAATCTCTGCATGTTGCAGTTGATGGGAACATCTCAGACAGATTCACCGTTAACGCGGGCGTGCCTCAGGGCGCAATACTTTCACCAACTCTGTTCCTCGTCTATATTAATGATCTGCTGACCGAAAGGAATAATCCTGTTTACAGTGTTGCAGATGACAGTACCTTTGTCTCCCAATTTAGATCAGAAAAATCTTTACGAACGACTGAGACTTATCACCGCAGACAGGAGCAGATTACAGTAATTAATCAAGACCTGGAGAGAGTTCAAACTTGGGGCGACAGAAATTTGGTCCAGTTCAATGCAGCAAAGACCCAAGCAGCCACGTTTACCAAGAGGGCCAATACGGCGAGCCCTGACATCATTATGGCAGGATCGACCATTCCTTCATCCTCGTCAATCGGACTACTGGGTGTCTCGGTCAACAGCAATATGTCCTGGAATGACCACGTTGCTAACATCGCAAAATCAGCCTCCCAGAAGCTTGGTGCGCTATTTCGCAACAAAAAACTATATACACCGCAGCAGTTGCTCTTGCTCTACAAAGCGCAAATAAGACCGTGTTTAGAATATCGCTCACACATCTGGGGTGCCGCACCAAAGCACACCCTAAAGCTGCTGGATTCCATTCAGAAGAGAGCTGTGCGTCACGTCGGCGACCCGGAGTTGACCAGGAATCTAGATAGTCTGGAACAACGCAGACATGTGGCCGAGATGTCTCTGTTTTATAGATACTTTCACGGTAGCTCTTCACAGGATCTTGCCCGCCTCATCTCGCCCCTGGCAACGCCTGTCAGACAGTCACGACAGACGGCAGGAGCGCACCAGTTCGTCGTACAACTGGAAACACCTAGAACATCGCTTTACAAGAACTCCTTTGTCTGGTGCACTGCATCACTCTGGATCTCACTCCCAGGACATCTGTTTCCCCCTAATTACAACCTACAGCTATGCAAGGGCCGTGTCAAACATCTTCGCACACACACACCGCTCGTCGAGCACCATAGGATCTCCCTTTAGTGTGTGTGGCTATAAAAAAAAAAGTAAATTTTCAACTTCATTTGTTAAAATGAATTTTTCGCCCGTGAAGTTGAATAGGTACTTGATTAATTAAGACACCATACTACCCATGTAATGACGTTCGGCCTTGACACAGTATTTCTCTAAAGGTGTGGGGGTTCTAACTATCCCAAAACCGTACGGTTTTTCGATTATAGGCGCCAAAAGTAATGAAGGTGCTTTCTGTTCTTAAAAAACATGTGGTCTTCATCTTTTATTTGCAACATTTCCTGACACATATTACACGGCTATGTTTCTGAGCCTTTGTTAACTGCTGAAGAGGCAATATTTTGTATGGACGGTAATCATCCTTTTTTAATGTCGTCGAGATTTTTTGCAGATCTTCTGAAATAATTTGTTGCCTCTTCTACAGACCTGCTGGGTTTTCTAAGAATAAATGGGTAACCTTATTACTAGACTCTTAATGAAATATACTATTATTACTATTACCAAGGAGAATAATAGTTTCAATGGAAGAGTTATTCAATGTTAAATATAAAATCCCTAAATTGACGCCCGCTCTAGACGAGCGACTCATCGCAGGAATATTTGACGGATGAAATGACCTTTTTGATTCATGACATCACTTGTGGTCCCGATTCTACACGATGCGACGCGACGTTGACCGAATGTATAGAATTACCCATGTCTTTACCCGAAAGTACATACACGCCGCAATTCCGTTATGAGTGTTAATTAAACCAATAGAAAGGCAAAAAAGTGACAGTTAATGGGTGGAGCTAGATGCAATTTATGAAATTTGAAAAATGTAAAAACAAAGCCAGTAACTTTTACTGCTAGATTAGAACTGATATTTGGCATGTTTTAGTTGTCTCCGCCCATTAACTGTCACTTTTTTTATTCTTATTGGTTTAATTAGGATGCTTACTATATCGTTCGGTATAATGTTTGTTAAGGTGATAACGTTATGATATTAGGGATTTTAATTCTTGGGTTATGAAAATTAGAATAGAAATTTGAGGTGATTTAAAATTGTCAGTATGGGCACAATAGGGGGAATTACATTGATTTCATAAATCAATGGTGAATTATCGTGCAGTAATTACGATTAACAGATATAAAACGTAAAACTTTGCTCCCCCTAATCTAATTTCATCATATTTTCTTAAAATCTGTTTGCATGACTACAATGTTTTAGAGGGTAGTAATCAATCAAATTCAAAATATAGCAGTTCATAATCACTATGCACCCCAAGTACCCATCAAATCCCATCGTCCTCCCCCAGGCTGGAGAACACCAAAGTACAAAGTCTGGAGCCGACCAATGACAGTTTGTGACAAGAGGGGCTGCATTGTATTGGCTGGCAGGAACGTCAAACTGGTGAGAGAAGTTTGATTACGGGGAGTGACGCCCCCGCCATTCCGAGTTGCCATGGGATATGGCGCATCAAATCCCATCGTCCTCCCCCAGGCTGGAGAACACCAAGTGCAAAGTCTGGGGCTGATCACTGGGGAGTGATCCAACAAACCCCATTTTTACCCCTGTCAGACTAGGGACCGCCAAAGGAATGAGTCTGAGGCCGATGCTTCGAGTGGAAGCGGCCCTAGGTGGTAGATGCGTAAGCCTACTCGCATCGTCCGGTGAAAGACCACCCTACCAGAAATGGGAAACGCTAGGTGGTTTTCCCAAATCACGTTCCGCTTCCGCGCTGGTGGTCCCGGGTTCCACAGTAGGAATATATGGACATGATGGTGCTTCCAGGATCAAAATATTCCGGAAGTAAACTCCCCGGCCATTCGGATCTCCGGGCGCTGGGTGGCCCTGGGAGCCCTTCATTCCGCATTTCACAGACAGCAAAGATACCGAACCAATTTAGAATAGATTTCTGCAACATAAGAGGCCTAAATACAAACATAAATTCGGTACACCAGCATCTACAAGCACACATACTAGCCCTTACAGAAACACAAGTATGTTCTACAACAACAACAGTGAACTACCTCTATCCTGGTTACGACTTACATACCCGATTTAGAAATAAGTTCGGAATATGCCTTTTTGTCCGAAGCGACCTTTCATGTCACCGCGAGGAAACACTCGAACCGAACAACCTTGACGTCATGTGGCTCAAGTTCACCGCCAAGGGATTAACCAAGTTTATATGTTGTCTCTATCGCCCTCCGAGCGATAGAGCCTACTAAAGCTTTTTTTCAACACTATCTACCACTTTTGACTCAATACAGGTCGATCACCCCAGTTCAGAAATAGTCGTTCTGGGAGACTTCAATGCCCACAACATCAACTGGCTCAAACATCACAACAAGACCGACAACGAAGGTAGAGAAGCTGAAGCATTTGCCATCAGCTGCGGGCTTACTCAACTTGTAGACGAACCAAATCGAATCTCAGAGAGGGGCGAATTCGCCGCCCTCCTGGATCTTTTTCTGACCACCAATCCTGACCAGTACAAGGTTACAGTTGGTCCGCCATTAGGTACTTCCGACCACAAACTTATTACAACGGTTTGTGAATTGCCACCCATACAGAAGGATCCACCATTGCAAACTGGGACGATCTAAGGGACTTCTACCTAGATTTTCCTTGGCTCGACGTCTGCTTTGGCACTGACGACCCGTCAGTCTGCTGCGAAGAGATCACGCAAGTAATCTTCTCAGGAATGGAAGCATACATCCCAAATTCCATCAAGTTACCATCAAAAGGAAAGCCCTGGTTCGACAGAAGATGCGAAAGAGCTGTAGGTAGGAAACAGCAAGCCTACAAGTACTGGCAGCAAAATCAGACCGCTGAAAATCGCAATTATTTTATCGAAGCGAGAAACGAGTGCAAGCGTGTGATCGACGAAACTAAGGACAAACACAATCAAAGAATCAGGAATAAACTTTTGCAATGCCCCAGTGGTTCCAGGAATTTCTGGTCGGCAGTAAGTAACAACTTTACAAAAACGTTTCTCCCACCTTTGACGGACGAACGTGGCATCACGGCGACTACAGCCAAGGAAAAAGCAAACATGCTGGCCAAAATGTTTTCATCACACTCTACCTTAGACGTCCCCCAAGGCAAGACTCTCCCCACCATACCGAACATCGACACTACCATGGCAGAAGTCAAGTTTTCTCACCGTGATATTCGCAAAATCCTTACATACGCAAAAGGCATCAGGACCGGACGGAATACCTGCCATCGTGCTAAAGAACTGCGCCAACGAACTAACACCCGTTTTTTCCATGCTTTTTTCTCTGTCTTACGGAAAAGGGGTTTACCCATCCTCTTGGAAAGTCGCTCGAGTGCAACCTGTTCCAAAAAAAGGCAAGAAAACCACGCCCTCAAACTATCGCCCAATTGCCTTGCTTCCAATAATCTCCAAGGTCATGGAACGTGTAGTCAATCAGCAACTACTCAAGTACCTCGAGAACAACAGAATAATCAGCGATAATCAATACGGCTTTCGCAAAGAGAGGTCGACTGGGATATATTGGCCTATGTCACTCATATATGGAGTAGAGCAATTGAGAACTACGGAGAGTCTCGAGCGATTGCGTTGGATATTTCAAAGGCATTCGACAGAGTTTGGCATGACGGACTTCTCAACAAACTGCCGTCCTTCGGACTGCCAGCCTCTCTCTGCCGCTGGCTTGCCAGTTTCCTAAAGAACCGATCTCTGCACGTTGCAGTTGATGGACACATCTCGGACACATTCACCATCAACGCGGGCGTGCCTCAAGCCGCAATACTTTCACCAACTCTGTTCCTCATCTATATTAATGACCTGCTGACCGAAACGAATAACCCTGTTTACAGTTTCGCAGATGACAGTACCCTTGTCTCACACTTTAGATCAGAAAAACCCTTACCAGCGATTGAGACTCATCACCGCAGACAGGAGCAGATTGCAGCAATTAATCAAGACCTGGAGAAAGTTCAAACTTGGGGCGATCGTAATTTGGTCCAGTTCAATGCAGCCAAGACCCAAGCAGCCACCTTTACCGAGAGGGCCAATACAGCTGGCCCTGACATCATTATGGCAGGATCGACCATTCCTTCATCCTCGTCAATCGGACTGCTGGGTGTCTCGGTCAACAGCAATATGTCCTGGCATGACCACGTTGCTAACATCACAAAGTCAGCCTCCCAGAAGCTTGGTGCGCTATTTCGCAACAAAAAACTCTATACACCGCAGCAGTTGCTCTTACTCTACAAAGCGCAAATAAGACCGTGCTTAGAATATTGCTCACATATCTGGGGTGCCGCACCCAAGCACACCCTAAAGCTGCTGGATTCAATTCAGAAGAGAGCTGTGCGCCTCGTTGGCGACCCGGAGTTCACCCGGAATCTGGATAGTCTGGAACACCGCAGACATGTTGCCGAGATGTCTTTGTTTTACAGATACTTTCACGGCAGATGTTTCCAGAATTTGGCCCACCTCATCCCGCCCCTGGCAACCCCTGTCAGACAGTCACGACGGACGGCAAGAGCGCACCAGTTCGTCGTACAACTGGAAACACCTAGAACATCGGTTTACAAGAACTCCTTTGTCTGGCGCACTGCATCACTGTGGAATTCACTCCCAGGAATTACAACCTACAACTATTCAAGAGCCGTGTCAATCAACATCTTCGCACACACACCGCTCGTCGAGCGCCATAGGATCTGCCTTTAGTGTGTGTGCCTCTGCCATAAAAAAAAAAACTAAACAAAAAGCAATAAGTAAAACTAAAATACAAAAATAATTCACTAGCCTGAGAACAAAATGAGTTTGGTCAATTTCATTCCAATTAACTCCCTTTTTATTTCCTTTGTTCGTCTCTCCACTAAAATGTAAAACTTAATCTTAGCATATATGGAAATGGCATTCTCTATTATTTTTGTATGCGAGTTTTCCAAAAAAGTATGTTCAAATTTATGATCCGCATCGTCAAATACAAAATATTGTTTTTGTTCTATAACTTGCCTCGTTAGGTTGGTAACGAATGCTTTTTAAAATGCTTTTCTTATGGCTCTTATTGTCATTCAAGCTGACAACATATCCGTACTTTTTTTCAACGAAAATACAAATTGAAATCAAGTCCGCAGAAGGACGCAGTAGACCACCTCTAGAGTACTCGAATTATCACCACAAAACGCCGTCAAACTCTAAGCTCTATAAGCATTAATAACATATTGAATTTTAATAACACGAACATCATCATCGAATAGCGAAAAAAAAGTCGCGAATAGCACACGTGATAGAAGTGAATACTTCTTTATCGAGTCTCAACTTACTTTACTTATTTGAGCCGGTTCCGATACGTTATGTTATAATCAATTTTAATAAATTTGGTTAGTCGTCTAATCAACTTTCTCTTAGTTTCACTTAGTCTCAGCTTATTCCGGTTCCGATACATTATAATCAATTTTTCATAAACCGTGGCGTGCGGCTCACGAAAGTTTTCCGTGTCCTGACGCGGCCTTGAAAAATCACTCTCATGAAACCAAAGATGTATTCACTTCAAAAACAATACACAAAAGCCAAAAAAGCAGCAATCGCGGGCGTCCCCGTCGGCTACAAAATGAAAACAGTTCAAAACCAAAAGCCAAGTACGGTTCTGATTGACACCTGCTGACACGGAAACAACACCACAGTGTTTTAGTGCACAGGACGAAACGAGAATTTCTTTGCTTACGTTTTTCGATTTTGCGTCGATTTTAACATGCGCAGAAACCCGTTTTTTTCGCCCATAGGTTGCCACTTTTGAATAGCACAACAGACGGCTATTATTGCTTATCCACTCCTATAAATCTGTGGTTATACTAAGTTTAAGTAAGGGTTTAAAGATTTTAGCGAACAACAATTTTTTATGCAAATTAAACGCCCCATATCTGTACTAAGCCGCTAATAGCACAGAGTGTTTAATAGTTTAATATGAACTTATTTCTCAAAAGAATCAAGGAATCACCTCGAAAAATGTCTCACTTTTCTTTGAAAACGCACTGTATTTTCGAAATGGAGTTAACTAATTTGTGAACGGTGAACGTATTTATTTATTTACTTATTTATTTATTCATGATATCCCTATTACGTAATTTGAAATATCTTCTCTAACTTAAATAACACTAGAAATAAATTTATTTAATTATATTTTTTTATTTTCAGTGACCAGATTGTGACCACTTTAATAATCATTAAGCTTGTAGTTTGTATCAAATACTTAATTATTCATTTTTGTAAATAAAAATGTTTTTTATTTTACTGGACTGATTAAATATTTTATTAAAAATGTCGATTTTATTTATTTAGCACCCGACAATTTTTGAAAAGATAACAATTGTTAGGTAAACGTAAAAGGTGCGTCCAGACTTGTGACAAAAACCCGTGACGTGAGCGTCGCGGGCATTTTCACGACGAGGCAAACTTGGATGCGTGTCATCTTCGCGTGTCATCGTCGCATGTCATCGTCGCGTGTCATCGTCGCGTATCATAGTCGCGTTCGCAGCGTTCCGCTCACTTAAATAAAAAGCATCATGGACGTTGCAGCAGCAGCATACGTACATGCATACAGTTATAGATCATTTATTAGGTAAAAGATAAAGAAAATACAAAAGATGGTGGCATATTTACACTAAAAGACTGAAATATGGAGAAAACCATTTTCTTCAAGATCTAAAATTTCAAAAAATTAGCGGTCTTTATAAAAATTTTACGATAATGTCACCAACAGATTTTGAATATCTTATCAATTTAATTGGACCAATAATTGCTAAAAAAATAGTATATTGTGTAACTAGTAGGAAATGCAAAACATTCCTGGACGATTGTGGTATATGCTGGACGAGGCGTAGCCGAGGCCAGCAACACAGGAGTCTAGGAATGTGCTTTTCCTACGTGTTACACATACTATTTTTTTATCCGATCATAATTAATTAGAATACGTACCTATTTATAAAAATAGTCAAATATTACTCTAAATAAAGACGGTGTTTTTAAATTTAAACTCAACATAATATCAGAGTATAACTGTTATACTCTGATAATATCAAGTTTTGAATCGAGCGAGTAACTATGGAAACTACTGCTAAATGTTACTTTTGATAAACGTCACATCTGACAAACAAGGCGTTTGAATAATGTTATATTCCCGTCCTTGGACGGAAATGTTATACTCCCTTACAGTTATTGCCTATTCCCGTACAGTTATTGCATGTTGCTAAGCAAAAGCAAGAAACACAATATACTGGAATGATGACTTTTGTGGTGAGAAAACACATCGGAAAGGTGTAATTTTTCGTGCGATCGCATAAATAACACTTTTTTGAGGAAAGTTATAGCTATCCAAGAGAGGCAAGTTTTTAGCTACTGATGGTGATTCATTCACCAGCCTGTAGTACGCAGTACGTACTTAAAATTTCTAAGCAATCAATAAGTGAAAAAGTTCCAGAATTATGCGAAGCTCTCGTAGGAATACTAAAAGGCAATATAAATAGTGTGGTTTTTTTGTATCCCACAATATTTCCTTTCCCCTATATAATTCTATAAATGTTAAAGTTGTCCCCAATGTCCATTCCATCTTGATTTTAGAACAACAAATAGTAAATCGAAACAAAAAAATAGAAACTGACCGCTACTTAAAATGCAACTAAATATGCAAAACGTTCTGATGATACGGGGTCCCGTCCAGACTTGTCAAATCAAGCGACGTAGCATTCCTTTTAATGCGACGGCGACGCCAAAATACCGACATGCGACGCCAAAATACCGACAGGACATGGAATAGAGTGATGACACGCGTTGCGGTTACGGAGTAACGTCCATACTATACGCGATGAGGTTCGGTGGCGGCGGCGGTGTCACGAATCGCGGTCTTGTCACAGGTCTGGACGCACCTTTAAGTGTGTATTTTTGCACGAGGTGTCGATTTTAATAAAAGACGAACAGCTCTGGAGTCGAAACGAAGTCATGGAGCTAGCCGCGGAGCTGCAACTAATGAGTTATGTCTAATATTTCACTTCGCGCATGGTCTTTTGTTCGCTACGCTCGCTACGGGGGCGCAACCAACCAAAACTAACCCATGGCACGCCCAAAATTATTAAAGTAAACTTTTTACAAGCATAGCAAAAAAAATAAAAAAACACCGAGGGGAATCGAACCCGGACCGCCGTACCACAGGACCACCACCACTGAACCACCGGAGCACTTGGAAGCAATTGATTATTGATTGCACCGTAAAGACATGGGTAAGGAGGGCTATACATGGGGTAATCTGCGTGCTCAATAGATGCAGCTCCGTGGCTATCTGTAAATGAAAAGAAGCATCTTATTTAAAATGGTGTAACCCATACCTTCTAAACAAGAAGACCTGATATCTAAATCTAAGATGGCGTGGCTTCGCGCGTAGGGGGTTGGCTGATAATGGAAAACTTATTAATTCATATATTAGCTACTTTTCTTACTTTTTACACTGCTAAATCATTTTTAATAGTTAATTACATGTCATTTACCAAAATAACAACAAGAAATCGTTTGGGAGCCATATCCATCAGAGAAAGGAACATAAGTATTATAATAAGGAGTTTAACAATAATTATAATTTGCTATTGGCCATTAATTTATAAATATATAGTGGTTTGTATAAAATATATCTCGAAGTGTATTTAAACTAAAACAAGAATACATAGTTACTTAGATATTTTTTAAATACTGTTTAAATAAGGTAATTTGACGGGAAAAAATAATGTTCACTTTTTTGACTTGACACAATTGTTTCTGAAGTACTGAAATGGAAATGAAGCACTTTATTTACAATCGTGTAACCAATACCTTCTAAACAAGAAGGCCTCATATCTTAATCTAAGATGGCCTCGCGCGTAGTGAATTGGCTCTGATAATGAAAAACGTATTAATTCACATTGTTACGTTTTTCCTGTGGGTGCTGATAAAATTGCAAATTTTACGATTTTCAACTAATACTCTCTTTATTCTTTATCACTGTATACAATTAAAGATACTAAACTACTCTTATAGCTTTACAACTATTAGATATTTACAGTTCAACAGTCAAAGAGTAACTAACTGCAATTCGCCGCTATCCGCTATTTATATACAATCTAAAATCTATCACGAGTACTCCGGAACAAGCGAGGCCACTCTATATTATTCTCGACTAGGGCATCGAGAGAATTCCACAGTTCCTAAATCTTCGCGGCCGGCGATGATTCATACGTAGACACGACAAGGCTACTTCTATAGGCTAGCACAAAAACATTCGGATGGCTACTAGCCGTGACAATATATTACCTACTTTCCTTACTTTTTACATGCCTAAATTATTTTTAATAGTTAATTACCAGCATTTACCAAAATAACAACAAACAATTGTTGGGATCACAGAAGGGAACATAATTATTATTAAGTGGTTTAACAATTATAATATGCTATGATCGGCTATTGGCTATTAATTTATAAACACACAGGGACAGGTTTTTTTTTTAATATATCTCGAAGTGTAGTATATAAACTAAAACAAGAATACATAGTTATTTAGATATTTTTTAAAGACTGTTTAAATAAGATAATGTGACACAATTGTTTCTGTTTTGTCTAAAAATAAATTTTAAATTTTTAAGAACTGAATTTTGAAAATATAACCTATTCTTTTCAGTTTGAGCCTGTGCAGCAGAAAAGAATTTGCTTTACTAGGTTCCTTTAGCTTTTTTTCCTAGTTTTTACAGCATGTATTTTTGTAATACCAACAACAGACACACAGAGAAAAAGAAATAAAAACACTTACTTTACTAGAAGTTTAAAAAAAAATTGAACTAGTTGACTTGGTACTGTTGAGCGATGAAATACTTGGCACTTATGATAATTATTGTAGATAAAAAAAATAGTGTGTATTCCTAATTTTGTTAAAATATTACTTACAATGTTTAAATTGCCTTCTACAGAACGCTGTTAGATATATGTTGTTTTAGAAAATAAGCAGCTTCAATAAGAACTTTCTCTACAGTATTGGCATCATGTAGGTAGGCACTTACTTTCAAGAGGTAAGTCGAGTTGGCTTTTGTCTTCACATACAATTTTGTTGACAGCAGCACGCATTTGCTCCATTGATATAAACAGATTTTCAGAAATAAAGATTTTAAGCCATCTTGGGGAGCTTCATCAGTATTCATTCGGTCTATAGTGGATTTCACACACCTAAAATATGTATTTACTTTAAATGGCTGCATTAGGCCAAGAGAGTGAATACAATACGACCACCCGAGCAACCGCCCTAGTGGTAAAGTAAGCAGGTATTGCAAAGCATTTTTAAGGTAAAACATAGAAAAATCACACAATTAATAATTAATATCATATGTTGTGCACGTAATGTTAGGCATGACCTCTAAAAATACAGTGTGTACGACTAATCACAGCCAGGTGATGCTCTAGTGTCACATATTGCATCGGAAAGAGTTGGGGTGGATGCTGCGCTGTCAATTTTTTCATATATTTACACAATCCTTTGTAAAATACAGTTTAATGTTTTAGGAAAACTCCCATCAAATGTAAAGAATACTCGTTCCGTAGCGTATATAAAATGTAACATCAATAAAGATGTTTTTTATTTAGTTTTTTGATGTGTAAACATCTTACGCGTATGAGGGTAAATCTCGGCAAATGGGACGGAAATGTGGGGACGGAAATGTGTAGACCGATGTGACATCCCTAACCCATGCGCATTGAGGAACAAGCTAATCCAGGACGGCCGCGATTGCAACGACTCAAGTGGCGCTTCTAAAAAGCAAGCCGCTAGGGCGGTATTAGGTTTTCATGTCCATGATGTCGATATAGCACATATGTTTACACATCAGTGTCTCCAGTACTAGTAGATTCGCTCATTTTTTTTGATAAGAGCATTTTAACTGCAATATAGGTGCAATATATGTATCTACATATTTCTAGGGTATTGTTTGTCACCACGAATATAGATTTATTGGCAAATTCAAACAGGAATATTTTACTGAAACAAATCACCTCTTGTGTGTGACATACACTTTTTGCACTTTGCAGAAAAATGTTTGTTTTTCTATTATAAAATTTTCTAATTGTATACCTGAAAGAATACGTAACCTTTAGAACAATAGGCTGGTAAATGCTTTAAAAAAAAATTGGAAGAGCATTTTTATTCGTTGGACGAATTTTAAACTTGAGATGGAGATGTCAGATGATATTTGGCTTAGTTGCTTATTTCAGAATTTGAAATTCGTTATATTTCAGTCAAAAGTTGATTATCGAATAGCTCAGTTTTAGAAATTACATGCTTGTCATGATAGTATAAAATGCGGGGCGGTAGCCTAAGCTTGTGACGTCACCAATTCATGTTTTAGGCCTATCTCGCATGGGTTACGCCATCATTTGCATTTTAAGACTTAAGACCCTTAGCATCGACCAATAAAGGCTGATTTTCATATATAGGACTATGCACCGACTGTGCGCCTACCATGCTGCGGCCGTCTACTTTTTCACAATAGGACTAGACGACCGCAACACGGTCGTAGCACAGTCCTTTATGTGTAAATGTAAATAAGGGTTTCAGTGCGTTTTATATGGAACATACAATTTTTTGATTTACAGTGAAAACGACACGGTAGGTGCACGGTAGGCGCACAGTCCTATATATGAAAATCAGCCTTAATTGGTCGATGCCCTTAGTCATACGCCACTATGCTATATTAGCCGCTTCTGATTGGTGGATTAACGCCACTTTCACTTTATCTGCAGTTCAGTCAGTTTATTCGACCAGGTCTAGTTAGTGCAGTGGTCAGATTCTGCGTTTGGAATGTAGACGATCCGCGTTCAACTCCCATCGGGAGCAAGACGTGTTTTCTTTAAGGTTACGTGTGTTTCTTTTTGTAAATTTGGGTTTGCTTCAGTTAGTTTTCTCTGGTTGCCCCCCGGAGCGAGCGGAGGACCATGCGTGAAGAGTTAAAAGTACTCTAAAGTGACGTTAACAGTTAACACCGATCAGACGCTGATAATAACTTAGCATAGTGGCGTAGAGCTGTAAAGCATCATTTACTTGATCGATGAAGATCGTTCTGAAAAGAATTCTGCTGCTTATAAATTATTTTTGTTACCCCTTCATAGATGTCGATGTTGTTACAATAGCAAGTCAGGTGCTCTACTATCAATATTAGGTATCGATACCTAATGAAAATATAGCAGATATTGACCTGAATTAGATTATCCTTAACCATCGATGGTCTATGCCTTAACAAAATAAAGTTTGTATTGTAAAAATTATTTCATAAAAGTAGTTTCTAGTCGGTAAAAAGCATGTTTATCTCTCAGCAGGGTATTCCTTTGTGAAGTTATTGCATCCGCTTGCTTTTTATTTATTACATACTTACAATAAAAATATCAAGGCTTTTGACGAGATTATATTGATATAAAAATATTGCAACAATCAACGATAATTAATTGAAATTATTTAGCAAACATAGTAAAACTATCTCGAAATACCTAAACGAAAACGTTATTCAATAAAAATGTCCCAGAACTCGAATAGATTTATAGATCTTCGTTATCTTGCAAGATAAGAGACAACAAATTTATCCACTCATCAATAACAATACTCGCATTAAAAATATGGCAATTAGTGGATCTATTGATGTCTATTGATTAGTTTTCGTCTGTTCGTCTTATTAAGAGCCGGTCACTCAGTGAATAATATATCTATTCTATATCGCTGTTTTAAACTTGACAATAATAATTGTTATTGCCAATATGCTTTTAAGCAGGGATAGACAAAAATTCGTGAGGGCTGTAGGAATTTTGATTATTGTAAGTAAATCTAATTTAATTTTTTTCTAATGTAAACTGCTCATCATTTACACTAGGTATAAGCATTGGTTGGGAAGTATTTATCAAGTACAACCCTGTACCATCTATACTTTTTACTTCTGCAGCAAGAATGGAGTCAAGTTGTGGAAGCAATTGCATATAATTATTATTCTCAAAAAAAAACAAAAATTTTGGTGACACGCTCATACTTACATACCTATGTAGTGTTATATCAGTATGATATGACGTCATCCATAAATTATCATTATAAAGTGCTCTTCAAATATCTCAGAATTAAACAAAAAAACCTATTTTTATTCAATTGATAAAGGCCTTTCGACACTACTCCCTACTCTAAACCATAAGGTTTTAAATCAGCCATAGCGAACAAAATGTAAACCTACCAATAAATAATATATTCTGATCATAATAAAAATTATGCCAATTTAACAGTTCTATTCCACAGCTTGTTCAAAAAATTTCTAACCGCATGTTAGATTTAATTATGTTTGATATCGGTGTAATCGTCTGCATAAGAAAAAAGTAATTTTACCCCAGTGTCCTCAGACATAAACCATATGAACATCGTTAATTTGATCAATATCAGCAATTATTAATGAATATTTAATAAATTTTAAAACATTTAGATTTATCCCTAAATTTTAAATACATTTCTAGATATATTTCTACTGTTTTTCGAAGAATTCAAAAAAATGCTAAAACCGTTAGAAAAACACAACTTGTTATTAATGAAATATCCATACTCCCTTGTATATCTACTGACAAATTCTGACGTTGTAGGGTAGAGAAAATACTTTACCCTTAGGTAAATTAAACTTCTTTCTAACTCTTAGAATTTAAGCTGTAGTGGTGCTCAAAAATATAGAGAAAAAAAGCGTTACTTCAAAAATGCCTCAAAATTAACTTTTATAGTAACGCGTTATTTTTAAATCTAATTAAACTAAAATAGAGTTTCATCCCCAATACCGAAACAGAATTTTTGTACTCGATGCGCGTTTCGCTAGCCATGCTAGCATCATCAGGAGATGATTAAAACTGTAATCATCTCCTGATGATGCTAAAATGATGAGCGAAACGCGCGTCGAGTGCCAAATTTCTGTTTCGATATTGTGGATTAAACTCTCTTCTAGTGCATTTTTCCGAAGATTCCAAGCTCTAACTTAGTTTATAACTAATGATAAATCCCGACTGTGTAGAGTAGAGAAAATACTTCAACTTTAGTAATTTAAACTGTTTTCTAACACTTAAAATTTAAGCTGTAGTGGTGCTCCAAAATATAGAGAAAAAAACGCGTTACTTCAAAATTACTTCAAAGTTAACACGATACTTTTATACCTACTAACACCGTGCGGATTCTTTTTGTGCGAAAGTACATTTACACCACGTTCCTCTTATGGATCTTAATTAAACCAATAAGAATTCACAAAAGTGACAGTTGATCGACGGAGCTAGATGAGCGAGGGAAAACGCATGGCCCTCCGCTCGCTTCGGGAACGCAAATAAAACTAACCCAAGGCATGCCCAAAATCCAAAATCAGTTCTTTAATCGATCAGAAAAAGTTACTGGCTTTGTTTTTACATTTTTCAAATTTCATAAATTGCATCTAGCTCTGCCCATTAACTGTCACTTTTGTGAATTGATATTGGTTTAATTACGATCCATAAGAGGACCGTGGTGTGGATGTACTTTCGCTCTTTTTGTACCCCTATCTCCGTTTTTTGTAAGTAGTTTTTTAATATATTTTTTGCATTCCTCATGTTTAGGTAATCCTAATCTATAGCATTAAAACGTATAAATTATTCCCAATTAAAATTTAGAAATGTAGATTGGATACGCGGTTACCCGTATTTATGTTAGGGGCTAAACATAAACGTTTTTCGGTACATTGCATCGCTTGTCGTGCTTCTCTATAGTTCTTGCCTTGTCTAAGTGAGGTAGTACCTTGCATTTTGATAATGGCGCGTCGTCAAAGAATACGTATTATTTTGGATGAAACCGACGAACGATAATGACTATGAAGTTAAAATAAGCTGCGTATCACAGGATAAAGTTCATATTGAAGAGGAAATAAATCTTCCCGACCCGACGCGACGAGATTGTTTTAACTGATACGGACGTAGGGCATGTTGCTGTTGTAGTGGAAGAAACATGGAAGTTAAAATCTGTTATCACGAAACTCAACTCGAAGGTTTGTTAACTGGTAGTTAAGTTACTAATAGGTTAGGATTTATTGTAAGTTACTTCGACGAAAGAAGCTTTCAAGTATTACATAATGGAAATTATGCTTATTCACATACGTAATGAATAAATAGGCATATCAAGAATCCAATAACACCTTGGTATTGAGTCGGTTTTGAAGAATTACGTTTATTACGTGAAATGAAAATCATACTGAGAATAAGATACAATGGAAAGATGTTATTGTAGATGAATTATACTATAGGTACGCTACGCTTTTATTGCAGTACTCATAGCAAGTTGCTGAAATTGTGGAACAAAACCTCAGTTGCCAGAAATGTGAACAGAAACCGAATTTTTCAAACAACAATTTTTTACAGCTGTAACGTCACAAAATAAATTCAAATATATATTCAGATAGTTGAGATTTGATAACTCTTCAACTCAGGAGATAAACTGCAGGCAATTCGCAATGCTGATGATAATTGTATGAAAAATTGCATAGATAGTACCAACATTACTGGTGATGAAATTTGGCACCTTCATGGGAATAAATGAATATATGGATTTTCGCATAGTGACAGTAGATCTATGCGGACTGAATTTAGCGGTGACTCCACTTTACCTGAGCTCGCACGAGTTTCAAACCGCAAATCGTGTTTATTAGAACTCGAGAAGAATTAAATCATCTTTACGGTGTATTTTCCCTGGCTTAGCTCGGATTTGTAAACAAATCCGAAAAATGAACTAGGAAACTTATAGTTTTGCAGTTCCCGTGGACGGATCCCTGGGCCTACCATATTGTCCGAGACGCGCCATGATTTCTCTGAGGTATCGAGGGACTCTAATCTCAGTGACAAAACTAAGACGTTAAAGAAAATTGAAAGATTGGCCGCGAGACTGCACGAACAACAGCCAAGTTGCAGAGACTGCATGCACGGTTCTCCATCTCTCAAGACGAGAACGCAGCATAGAGAGACCTGGAAGAGGCATTCTTTAGAGGATTAGCCCACGTAAAAGAAGATCATCCTACTAAGTCTAAGAAGAAAGTAGATATCTAAAGAGGTTCAATCAAAAATCGATTGTGGCCAGAAGTCGAAAAGGGGCCAGATAAAGTAAGCGGAGGGGAAGAGCGATACTTCCCTTACGTACACAAAAAAGAAGATCGAATGCAGGAAAAAATCGACCGAAGTAACCTCTGATGGCGTACGTGACTTAAAGCACGACCAGAGCTACTTTCAAATAACCTTGAAAGTCACGCCACCAGAAAAAAACGATGAAAAATCCTGAGTTTAAAGTACCTTTTAAAACGATACCATTCAAAAGGAATATCAGGAAGGTCTACCTGGATGTAGGTGGAGTACCGCCTGTCAAAACAAGCAACAAGTTTCAGCCTTTAAGCGGTACCAAAGAGAACTTGGAATCAGATATTTCTGCGGAAACTGTACCAATGACAACGAGGCCCAGGCGAGTAATGCCAAAGCCCAAGATATCACTAAACGCCAAGGTGACACCATCGCCGCCTATACTAACCAAAAGTGGCCTGGTGACTCACCGTGACTTTGCTGTGACTTTAAATTTAGCTGGAATCAAAAATTACCGCCTCAAGTACACAAGAGACAGTATCGTTATATGGTGTAGGGATACTAAAGACTGGATCTCGCTTAAATGCATATTCGACAGCGATAATGTGGAATACCACTCGTACGCTGAGACAGCGATTAGATCCCACGCATTTGTGCTGAAAGAGCTAGGCTAGATGGAGACATCCAGCCAGCAGAAGTACGAAACACCCTGATTGAGGAATATAATCTATATAAGCATTAAGAATGTATACCTGATGAAGAAGACAAGATCTCCACTATTTTTAATCGTAACAGACTCAAGCGTTACAATAAAACACTTAACAGCCAATGTAGATTCATCATGAGCGTCTGTGTCTTATGGAATTATCGTAGATCTGCTAGATAAATCATGCAGTGTAAACGGTGCCAGGAGCACGGACATGCCTTCATTTATTGCCAGAGAGAGTGGCGGTACAGTAAGTGCGCCGGCAATCATCAGTTCATGCAATGCACTGCAGACATTATCAAGTTCATCTAGTTGCAAAATACTGTCTGCTAGAAATACATAGTTACACTAATATACATCAACTGTTGCCTCACTTTAACCTTTTAAAATATTTCTATACAGTTCTAGATGCACTGTGAATCATCAGACATTTTGAAGTTATGAAAATTATCTGCATACAATATTCCCCATCTGGTCACGACAGGCTCAGGTGGTAGTGTTACTACGGCCAAATTCGCCTTGTAAAACTGAACTCTTAATGGACTTTATGCATATTTTTTTCACATTTGCTATTAGGTTATTGAACAACTGGGAAATTTGGCAACAGTGCCGAAATCATAGTTCAATTCTGCATGCCCGGAAACCCCCCAGGTACCGAATTTTGTTAATGCAACTTGAGCGATTTTGAAGATATTTAAGCGTTCCGGTACTTTTTACTAAAAATGCGTTGTTGTCACATCTCAGCAATTAGAAGAGATAAAATTTTGAATATTTGGGGTCATGCTAAATTTGATTCGTCCAATTTATTGCAATAAAAATAAGTGGGACGTTCCATTTAAGATAACAAAATGACTCCATGTGGCGCAAAACTGGGAAGTCTGACAACAGTGCCGATATCATGGTTTAATTCTGCATGCCGCAAACACCCAGATAACGAATTTTGTAAATGCAGCTTGAACGATTTTAAAGATATTTATTAAGCGTTCCGGTTCTTTTTACTAACCCTGTATACGGCTGCCCTAAATGTATCCATGAAAAAGAACCAGATTGGAGGAAAAATGACAGAAGTAAGCGAAGGTTCTTTCTACAGTCTTTGGCACGTTTTCAAATCTCTTATTTAGAAAACAAAAGAGCAAAAATATTCATAAGTAGAATGTCGGGATAGCAACAGATCTATTGACAGAGGTCGATAATCGGTCATGTGACATATTTGCCAAAGAAGCTCCAGATTCTGCAAACAGAAGATGCAGTTTACGTTCAAGAATACGAGATAGAAAATCGTATAGTACTTGTAAAAAGGCAAACACTGTGAGGAAATAAAAATATATATTTGTCCAGGTATTGCCAAAAAACTGTTTATATGAATAATACATTGTTTTGTTTTACTATGTGCTAATTTTAGTTATTGAAACTAAATCATAAGTGGTTACGGAAAGATCAACGAAGTAACGATCTTTAGGTACTTTCCAGGTAACGGATCTCAGTACCTCGTTGCCGTAAAGTAACGATTTTCTTTCATTCGTGATAGGTCTTTTATTATAAAATGATGATAGGCAACGAAGAAATACAGAAACGTCACTTTACAAAAGGACGGATAATTGAATCGATGCCTCTAGGGAACTGCCTATCGTAATATGAAGTTAATAAGATAGGTACTTTTAAAAGCATATATTAACATTTTATCTACTTTAATAACAGAGCAATAATAGAAACTTGTATTAGGTTAAACACATGGCTGAGGCGAAACTATTCTGTTGTAACCTCTAGTAAGCTTTGTGTATGACTTTGCTTGTAAATATTGTAAAATTGTATTTTTCGTTAGCAAAAACACTGCCTCCTCATTTGTAATTCGAGGTAGATAAAGGAATATTATTTGTAAAATAATGAAGAATACATTTTATTTACTTTATAATAAACTTCATAAATTTTTTATTTTATTTTGATAATGTAGATTATCTAAATTTGTTTTTAAATTTGGCACTTATAGTAACTGCATATCAAGTTTGTTAATGATTAAACTGATATTGTGATAACTAAGTTATTTTGACGAAAATGATAAAGGTTACTCCACACTACTCTACATAAAGTTTTCAGCCAATCGCGAACAAAACATATACCAATTTGTCAAAATAGAAAAATCTTATAAAAATGGCAAATTCAAGATAAGATTCGCCTCGGTACCATGCTGGAAAACTACGTCTCACCAATATGACTTGTTTCTCAAAGTTGAATCCTCAAAATAGAAAAAAATAGAAATATTGAAACCGGATACTTCTCGGAATATTTTCAATTTCAGTTTTACCGATCATTGGAACTGTATTTTCGAAGAAACATAATCGCGTTTATATTGTTATAAGTAGTGACATATTACCTTCACTATTTTTAGAGATTATGAAAGATAGTACAGCGTAATTCTTGTAATCTTTTTGTGACAAATTCTAAATACTGAATCATCTGAATGATTTGATAAGGATAACGTATAAAAATAAAAACAAAATTTTATTCTCCGATTTCTCTTCGTTAGCTTTACGATATCAGCGAGTGGTATTAATTATTACTAAACATGACGGAATATTTTTTGGATTAACTTGTTAAAAAAAATTGTGCTTATGGACCCCACACCACAAGTGGAACTTGCTTGCACAGTGTATCAGGTACACGACGCATAACTCTCTTTCTGTTTTTACTTTTTCACGCAACCTTGTATGTATATACAAATAAATTAAAATTACTATGTTTTGTCAATTTAAAGTTCGGGAATCGATAGAATGTCACGTTATAATTTAGGTTGGGTTAGTTTCAGTTAGTTTCTGTTAGTATCGGTTTGCATTTGCTTAGCTTGAGTTAATTTAATTTACTTTAATTAACCTTAGTTATTTGCATGAGTTTTCGAAACTTTTAGAGTCACTGTTTGAAGGTCTAGGATATTTCTCATTTTAGGAATGTGATCAAAAATCGCTCTTTTGTAAATTATTAGTGTATTTCAATTTTAACTGAAAAGCTTGCAACACGTTTTTCTGATTGAAGTTAAAAGTAATTTTTTTTTCAATTAAAAACAAACCTAGCCCCGGAGAGTCGTATTGCAAATGCCCGGCCCCAGTAGTGGGGTCGTTAGAGCGCCACCAGTTTTATCCAACTAAACTGAAAAAGCTCCGCTAGTGTTGTGCAGGGTGGCTAGGCCGGCTTATTAAATCAAAAGGTACTTAATTTCAACCTATCAAGAAAACGAAAATATAGTTAAGACTTAACAAGAAAAACACAATCTAAAATTTAAGGAACAATATATTTGCTACTAAGTTCTTTTGTTTGAAAACACAGCAATAATCTATCTGGAGTAAAATGGCAAGTTAAAGGGAGATGTTGTTAGTTAAAGACAAAGAATGTCAAATAACTATTAAATTTAACTAATAATAGGTACAATATGGTGATTGTACGGAGACCAATTCTGTTTAAAACTCGGTTCTGTATGCCTTACAACTAAATGCACTAAATACTACTAACCGAAGTGATCACTTTGGAGTTAACTAAGCTAATTACAACTAGGTATGCGTGCGCTAATAGCTGCACGGATTTTAAATGTAGCACTAATAATAGGTAGCATTCTTTGTCTTTAATTAACAACATCTCCCTTTAACTTGCCATTTTACTCCAGAACGGCCACAATAATTAAATCAAATGACTCGATAAATTAATAAAAGAATTAAAATTAGAATAAAACTATTGAAAGCTTGGCTATCAATGCTTGACTTATATTATAAAGAAAGAAAATTCAGAGCGGTTATGTTACTCGATAAATGAATGAAAGGAATAACATTATTGAATCTGTTTTAAAGCCGGTCAATGCTTGACTTATCTTAAAAAGAGAGAAAATTCAGAGCAATTAGATTAACCGGTCCGACAAACCAGTGAATAAATAAAAATGAAATTAATGAGCTATCTCAGAGCTTGGCGGTCAATTTTTGATTTCTATTAAAAGAAGGAAACCTATGAGCGATTATATTAAACTGAAAAACAAATGAATTCATGAAAGATAAAGCTTCTGTATGATACCCAAATCCGGTCGTCGACTCTGGTGGAGGCCCCGCGCCGGACACCTATAGGTACCTCAGGTATTACCACTCGATGGCTCGAGGGGAAGATCTAGCCGAGGTCTCGATAGCTCGGTGTCAAGATGGGTTGATAATTGGACTGTGGCCCCCTAATCGAAGTTGTGGCCCGCTAGTAAACTTGTGGCCTGCTAGCAAAGGTGGTAGTCTGCTGGTAAGACCTGCTTCTCGCCTGCTAGTAAAAGTTGTGGCCCTCCAGTAAAACCCTGAAATAACCCAGTGCGCATTAGACGAAGCCCCCTTGACTTAATAAAAACCATAGCACCCTCTTGCAAAAATATATTTTCTTTATAAAACAAATTCCCCCAGAGAAAAAAAACCATGGACTTGCAATGCCCATCAGCAAATAAAAGAGGTACTAAGGTACAGACAACTTGAATATAACAAAGATAGGGATGAAACACCCCTAAAAGAAAATATAAACTTCCCCATACGATCAAAATTAAAGTTCCATTAAAATAAAAATTCGGATTGGATAAAATGGAGTAGATAAGATAACACAAGGGACGCAAAGCAAATGGCGGACCATGCACAAAAAAGGTAACACAGATAAAGCAATTAAATCATTAATTTAGCTGTAGCAATAAGCGTGTAGCTCGTTAGTGTGTGTGAGGGCTAAGGAAAATTCGACGGTCTCGGTCTTATATGACGAACGTAGAAAGCCTCTAGAAATAATGAAAAAAAAAAACGTTAGCAACGCGGCGTCCACGCGCTTTACAAGCAATAGAAAAAAAATCAATTCCAGAGAAAATGCTTACCAGTACAGTATTTAGATCCCGAAAATCGGTCGTGTCAAAACACCAAGAGATACCACGGTATATCCTCAATAAATGGGCGGAATTAAATTACAAACTAAATGTGGAGTCTCTGAGACTGCACTCAAACAGAAAGCTTCTCTCCTCGTTGACCGCTCTAACTAGAAGAACTTTCGATCGTTTTCGTTAATTTGCCTTTCTCCTTCTACGAGAGTAAAAAACCTACGTCCGATCAAGAAGTAGTGATGGACTGAAACAAGCTCCTAGAGTTCGATACAGGGAATAATTCTAAGATAATAAACGCCTTAGTTCTCTTTTATTAGGAGGATAAACGACGGCGGAAGCCACAAATAGTGAGCTAAAATTACATTTTTCAAGAAATGCTAAGAAATACTCCTACGAAAATGATAAACCTTTAAAAATCTAAATCGAGAGCGACAATCACGGGAGGATAGTCCATTCCTATTATTCGGAACGAACCTTACAAAAACTACAGCCTGCCGGGTAAAAAGATAAATATATTTAAAAGCAGAGGTCCCAAAACGATCTAACGATCTTCAGAAATGGCGGCCGGCGATTGGAGTTCAATGGGTTCCCAAAAGATTATGAAATATTCAAACCAAAATTAAAATATGGATCGACTAGTAAAATGCAGCGTTCTTGTGGTAACAGAATTCTTAAAAATATAAAATGGTTTGCTGGCTGTTCCATGATAATGTAATATATATCAAGCCAAGCTATTCTAATAACAATGTGCTTCACTTATCAACTAAAATAAATAGAGTCACAACGTGTTATAAATGCTAATATAAATATATCGTTAACCCATACTTAGAATAGAGTTAATTTACATTAAGAAATGCGGCGATTTCAAGCGTATTAACAGCAAATCAAATCAATAAATTTAGAATTAAAAAACCGATGAGTGCAAAATACAGCATCTTTTTTCCTAAATGTGACATACAAATGAAATTTTAAAAATATTTGACACTGGCAAAACCGGACTGTTACAAGCTATAAAATTGTATCAATCCAGTGTGGCTATTAATTACCCTCCTTATTTTATCTTTGTTCTGTAAAAACTATTATTTATGATGACCGTTACTTTTCGGCCGTCATCATCGCATTTAAATGTATAAATATACATAGATATATTTCCGATCAGGCATCAGAAGCAAAGGTATAGGTCGCCCACCCGTTGTTGACCCCCGAAACGCATGCAATTGCATGCGTTTCAAGGGTCAACAACGGCTGGGCGAACTATATCTATTCAAAATGTTGAATTATAAAAGCAATAATGCACAAAGTCAAGTATGATCCATGTTATTCTTATGCATATGCCAACATGACCTTTATTGCTCTACCAAAAACTCTAAATGGCAAAAATATTAAATTTAGTTACCTCTTTCTGGATAAAAGGCACAATCATATCAAAAATACCCTCTTATACGGGTTATGGCGCCAAGTGATCGGTTTTTCTATTAAAAAAATATTTTTTTGGAAAAAAATAAACACCCTAATTTTTTGACCTAGAATTTAACGTTTTTGACATTTTCCCTGAAAAGTCTATTTTCCGACATTTTCCAACCAGAGAAGCATCTAGAGAGTTTTTCTCCTCTAAATGCCCTATCGAACTGTAGTCCCAGATTTTTCGATTTTTGCGGCTCGTTTGGCTAGATCGACCTTTTGGTCGGCTCTTTTTCCAAAATATACCCGCACAAAAAATACTCGCCATATGCAACAGAGTTGGCAAGACCGGCAAAAGGAATGTGTTCAGAAAATGTCATCAAAATTGTTAATTTTTTATCAAAGCAAAATTTTGAAAATGCGCACTTGTGACCTAATAATTCGGAAAATTGGATCGATGGAACCCATAAGTAAGTATGGCCCAAAAATATGCCAAACCTTAACTTTCCACTCCAAGCCTTTTGGAGGAAATATCTTATTTGTAAAGTTGTGGCAGGTGATTCAAATTTGTATGTTTTAACAACAACGCCAACATTATTATTGTTCTAAAACAGAGTTTTAGTGCATGTTGCCGAAGGTTCCAAACCCCAACGTAATTATTATTGTTGTAACATGTTTTGAATGGTGGACAATGGAATATATTCGCAGAAACACGTGCAAGCTGCTGTAGATATATCCACTATAATACGGCCCTTTACCCAATTTTCTTTTATCATTAAACTAATATTTCATTTCATGCATGGCCCTCCGCTCGCTTCGTTGGCTCCGGGGGCGCAACCAAACAAAACTAACCCAAACTAACCCAAAATCAAGAAAAAAAAAGAATGCATTATGACAATCGAATCTGACATCCTTTCTAACAACGATTCAATATTTTCTAACAACGATTCACAGGTAGTATTTGCTTTTAAATCCCATCGATTGGAGAGCAACAGTAAGATATTTAATTCAATTGGCTAGTTTTTGAAAGCGCTACTTGAGTCGCCGTAATCGCGGCCGGAACTGCGTGTTGGAAAGTTGAACGGGCCGGCTAGATACAAATCCAGCTGATGAGCTTACTCTCCACTTTGATGCAATTTGTAACATGCCGCTGCATGTTACAAATTGAACTTTCATTTCCATATTCACGTTCTCCAATGCATACGCTGCGAGTTCAACAGACGTTTTTTTAGAAATATCTGCCCGAGTCCTCCCGCCTGACGAGACCTGGGATCACAATATTTACATTTGAATTTTTGTCACTTCACGCATGGACCTCCATTCGCCTCGCTCGCCACGGAGGCGCAGCCAACAAAAACTAACCAAAACTAACCCAAGGCATGCCCAAAATGCAGAAAAAAACTTCCAAACATATCCTTAAATAAAAAACATGTCTTGTCAGTGGAATCGAACCCGGGCTGTCGGTCGTAGCAGAAACGCACCAACTGACTACTGAGCCACGAGGCTCGCTGAAAGAAATTCCTTTGACCATAAAGACATCCATTTGTCAGAGAAATGTGTTTATAATGCCCAGGACTGGTCAGGCGGGAGGACTCGAGCGGATATTTCCAAAAAAAAGGTTTGCGTCAGTTCATGATATAAAAATGTTTGCAATATTTCTTTGCCAACATATGAGGCATTTCGCCATTTTGCAGTTGATTTTTTGCAGCTTCGTTAGGGTCACTTAACTAGCACTTGTGCTGTTTACACCCTGGAGCCAGAGCAAGCGGGTCTAATTGGAGAGAAAACCCAAACAATTTTAAGGTAAAAGGAGAAATAGGTTGCCATATTCCACCCAAAAGCCATATTCTAATATTTTACACCGCTGATATAAAAATTGCTGTTATTTAGGCGCTGATGCTACAAAGCCTCACTTCAAATACTAGTATAAGTATAAAATAACTTATTATAAACTGACCTAGATTTGAAAACTCTCATATTTTCGCAGCAATTTAGTATTAGGTATAAAAAATTAAAAATTAATTCTCCACATTATAATTGTTTCTTTAATAATAAAGTTTGAAGAAGGTTCGTCTGGGGAATACAATATTATTCTACGAATGTGCGTAGACTACACTTTCCCTTCGTACGCAAAATAGCATTTTCCGGCACTCAGTGCGACAAGAAAAATCCGCACTAAAAATAATTTTTTCAAAATTGCTGTATTTCGTCCATTGTTTTCTTACCTTTATCTATTGCTTTGAAGTCTTACACCTAAAACATCATGTCATTATATTGCTAATGCGCACACTCGTTGATTGAATGGGGTTAGCGCGGTATGCATATATTTTATTCTTAAGGATCATAACGAGTCCTGCCGCCTGATGAGTCCTGGGTTGCGCGCGCATCACAATGTTTACATTGTGATGCGTTACATTTCTGACAAATACAAATAGATGTCTTTATGGTCCAGGGGATTTCTTTAAATGAGCCTCGTGGCTCAGTGGTTAGATGGTGGCAGACCTGTCTTTTTTAAGGTTATGTTTGTAAAATGTTTCTTTTTTTTTATTTTGGGCATGCCTTGGGTTAGTTTTGTTTGGTTGCACCCAGGGCGAGCGAAGCGAGCGGAGGGCAATGCATGAAGTGGAAAAAAATACAAATGTAAACGTAAACATTGTGATGCACGCGCAGCCCAGGACTCGTCAGGCGGTAGAACTCGTTATGGTCCTTAAGAATAAATTATATGCGTGCGGTACGCACTCTTACTCCATAATGCGAGTAGATATCTAATAAAAATATTATGAAGCTGCTAATGAGTGATGCATGAATGGATTGGAGAGGTAGATAGAGGTGGGGGGAGGTAGGGAAGAGGTAGCTGCAAGCTAGGGGGCTTTGCAGAGAGGCATTATGGATGGGGGCTCGGGGGAAGCCTTTAGAATTTTGTAACGTGTTCTGTTTGGATGAATGCCTCTGTGGCGGCAAAGTTCTCGTAATGAAGGGTTGTCATGATTTTGAATTCGTTCTAAAATTTTTTGTGCATGTCTTTAAAATAGTTCTTTATTGGTTTTATGTTCCAGTCTGTGTGTATGTATGTATGTGACGGCTGCATAGAAAACTTTAGGTTTAATGACTTAGTTGTAGAGTAGCAGCTTGTTTCCAAGCGACATTTTGCTCCTACCGCACTCCCTGACCTATTTTTGTGTGTAATTTATACCAAAGGCAATATGATCAAAATATTCCATGCTCAAAAGTGTTAGCTGATAGGTTTTATAGAAAATCAAAATGTGGGATTTAAACCAAAAAAGGAAAAAAATATCGATATTTATGAATGAAGCAGTGGATGAAATATACCTTTTAATAAAAATGTTCACTATTTTTTTGTCTTGCGGCGCCTGCCGAAGAGAAGAACTTCCAAATTAACCATATCGAAGACGAAGATAAGAGCAATTTAATTGTCGTAAAAATCCGATATTCACAAAATTATACTTCAAGATCTTTTGTGATATCAGAAAAAAATAATATTGGGATATATACCTACAGCTATATAGAAAATATACTGCTTTACGATCAGAGACACCAAACCAACCCTTCTTCCTAAACTACAAAAGAGAAAAATCTATCACAAAATGCACTGGGGTAAACAGCTTTTTAAAAATGCCCTCCGAAATCGCTGCTTATTTTAAACTTGCAAATCCCGAGCCCTACACGAGACACATGTATACATTCCGTACATCTATTAGGCACCCAGGGGATTTTTATTGGTCAAACCATTCAAAACTTGAAATTCTATCCAATCGAATCGTGTAATTCGGTGCCAAATTTAGGTACGGAATGTAATAACAGTTTCTGAAGCAGCATGTCTTTGCGGTGCAGTGAATTGCTTTCAGCAGGTCTGGTAATGCCGTGGTTAGACGGCGAGACATGTTTGTTATTTTTTAAAATTGCTTTAGTTTAGGTTAGTTATATTTGGTTTCACCCCGAAGCGAGCGAAGTGAATGGGGGGTCGTACGTGAAGTTAACCGTACTCTTTTAAATTCTTGCCATCCAATACTTAATTATGCTGACATTCGGCTAAAACAAACCGCTGTCTGAAGATGCTTGTCTTTAAAAGACGCCCCTCAGCCTGAATGGTTTGACCAATAAACCCTTTGTTGCCAAATGCATGTAGGGAATGTATTAATGCACACGGGACACAGCTTTCGACGCTCGTCAGCAACTTTACTGGCCATTAAGTATTTTTTGACTACAGTAGACATCGCCCAGTCAACAGCATACTAAAAAGGCTATCCAACAAGATCTTAAGTAGCAGCCCTAACAAATCTAATGAAATACCAAGTTCTTCAAATTCGGTGTTCCGCCATTCCATTCCTCCTCACTAATGAATGATGAACTATTGCTTGTTCCTTCAAGAATCAATTGCAGTCTGCGATGCCACAAATTGCAGCATTAATATTAATGTTGCTAACAATAAATAAATGTTTTTCTGGTTTGCCTAAAAATTAAAATATACTTTCTCGTAGGATAAATATTATTTCTAGCACGTACGCAAAGTGTCTTTCTCACTCAGCACTTATCCGAACTCCGTTTTGCGTCGTTCATCTAACTGTTTTTGCTTGCGGGAAAATATCACTTTGCCCACTTGTTTGGAAAATAACTATTTAACGATTTCTTTTTTATTCTAGCTGCAAGGGTTAACCTGGTTTGCTTTATCCATAGCAGGAATTGTAGTGAAGAGCTCTCCACCCGACAAACTTACAAAACGAGATATTACCGATTACACACTTTATTCCGAATATCTCTCTAGGATCATATACGATGACTTTATGAGTAAGTGTCCCTACATATATAAAACTACAGGGCGTTATGGAAGATATGCATTAAATATGAGACACCTAGGGGCTTCCAATAAATTGCTGGTGTAAGGCATAAATTAAAACTCTAAGCAACCTTGAGAAGGAAAAGCTATAGTTTTAGATTATTGTTACAAATACAGCAAAGAAAAATATAAATTGTATTTTTAAAAATACTTACTAAAATCGAAATACGATTCCTCCAAATGTTCGATACATTGACGATGTCACGAATAACTTGCCATTTGCTGAGGCTGTTTTGTTTTATCTTCATTTTAGTTGACAGTACTACGAGGGAAGGAAGCAAAGTAATTAGACCCAAAGATTTCGAAGCGTTTCTGTGGATTTACGTTATCTTGAGCGCCGTTTGGGTGACTGCTTCTCTGGACCAGAATTTCGGTAAGAAAGATTGCTTTTTTATTTTTTAAGAAAAAATGCTTTGTACCTTATTACAGTTAATTAAATCTAGCAGGCAACTATTTACAAAAAAATATTACGCATAGCGATATACGTAGAGGTTGCCGAAAATACCCAACGTCAGAAAAAAAATCTTGTTATATAATATAACCTTTGCCTCAACACACGTCTGAGAAGCAGCTTCATTTTTGAGTACGATCGAAAGTCAAGAAGTATTAAATTTCGCTGGTAAATGTTATTCTACTTAACCTGAAAATAAGATGTTAAGTTAAATGAAGCATATACATAATACTACAAATACCGCTAGAATTTTCATAGTGTTTAAAATTGAAGCACTAACGATTTGATTGGCAGAAATTGTCTTGCTCAAACTGCGCATGATTAAGTCAGGTAATGTCAAATAGATGTGAGCGAGAGCAGGAGACGCGACTGCTAAGGGCCAAGTTAACGCATGCGTAATATTCATAGGGAACATTTCATTGCGTACTATGACTGGCATTTAAAGAACCTTTACAGGCGTAGCCGACTATATGAAAATCGGCCTCTATTATTGGTCGACCCATTTCATATTACAATATGTCTTCGTAATGCAATCAATTTGTCGCAAGAGTTCTCGTGGTGTAGAGATTTAGATAGTTGGGTCCTACCTGGACGGCACGGGTTCGAACCCGTTGCTTTTTGTTATTTTTTTAAGATTATGATTCTAAACAGATTTTTTTTCTTGATTTTGGGTATGTCTTGGGTTAGCACCTGGTTAGTTTCCTTTTTCTTGAGCCCCCGTAGCGAGCGAAGCGAACGGAGGGCCATGCGGATCGACCAATAGTCGGCTCCGCCTGTAAAGAATCTTAAAACGCTTATGACTGCACACTATTTTCTTTTGTTACGTATACGAGTGAAAACAACATTATGAGTATGAGTGAAATTTCCCAACTTAAACTAACCCAACTAACCCGAATTTCCAAACTTAAAAATCAATTTCTGAAAATTATTTTTTGCTTTTGATGTTTAAGTGGTATTAGAACACAGCAGTTAAGAAAAACACATGTGTTATGCTTTTAACAGACAATTTAATTTAATCTTATGAAAAATGACACAGAAAACGCAGTTATAAAAAAGTAGCTACGCGAAATAAACACTAGCTAGGAACAAAAACAAATTTTAAGTCACCTTTATTCTTCTATTTTTAAGTTGTGCTCATTTGGTCTCAATAGGGTTTAGTACCATGTTATCGAAAATTTATTTTTTAGCTTTACATCTTAAGAGCTGGTTAAGTTTTTCGTCCTCAATGGTCGTCTTTATTATTGATTAGTAACCCTAGAAAATCTTTTAACTGTTTTCCAGATTTTTCTTAAAGGGGTGTTACGATTCAAATTGGCATATACATTTTGGAAACTATATCTTTTTTTTTTATTAGATACTTTTTTGACCCTAGCTATAGTTCTTTTTGTTTCGAGGAAATTATGTAATGTACAGTTTGACTTTCAATTTTTTATTTACTCTTTCCTTAATTCGAGCATCATCCCACCAAGGGGTAACTTTGGTTTTCCGTCCTAAATTTGGTGCTATAGATAGATCAGCAATGTTGTGGATAATATACTAAAATTGGTCGTAGTTCTGAGGTCTATCCTCTAACATTGAAATTAATACCTTGTCATGGTATGCCAACCAGTCTGCTTTATATATGCTTACCGTATCAGCATCTCGTAAATCCATTGGAATCAGTACAGGAATGTGATCACTGTTTCCAGTATCAGCCGCTACCTTCCAATTATATTTCATGGCTAGACTTGGTGATGTCAGTGGGATGTCTGGTACAGATTTATTTTAGTTTGGTGCGATTATCTAGTTTCCGATCCATCATTAAAAAATTTGGTGTTATTTTATTAATTTATATTTTAATAGGTTCAAAACCCTCAATATTGACATAAACTGACTTTAATAAGCCTGTAGGTTAGTGCTAAGTTAAACTATAACTGAAACCCTGTGAACATTCTGCTGTTAACGTTTATATCAGTCAGCAATAAGCACGACGCAGAGGGAAGTAGTTTTTAAAGGGACTCGGCTAAAGTTGACAACCATGAGTTTAGATAAGGAGAGTATGAGTAATGCTTTGTCACATATACGGAGTTGTGATTATGAATAAAATAGTGAATTATTGCCAGTTTAACATTCTTCTCGACACAAGAAGAATTTTGGCCCAAGAATATATATTATACAGTCTCTCTACAAAAATTGTATTGGAAGATTTATTATCTTATTAATGATTTCTTAGAAAATTTTAAAAGTGATAAAGTGTCTGCGGGAAAAAGTAATTTTGCCATAGTGTTATTTTGGCCGAAATAAACAGGAGGCGAAAAAAAATACGTCAACATTACTTTACAAATTAATAATATTTTTTAAAACAGCAGATCTAAAGAGTATACAAATATATGCAACTTTATTTTATACAATCTGCTCAGATGTGGTACAGTTTTAGAACATGTCAATGCAAAATAATAAAAAAATTCAAAATTTTCTGCAGACCCTTTCTCAATTTTCTAAAAATCAATAATAAAATAATAAATTTCATCCAATACAAATTTTTTTTAGAAATACTGGATAATATATATTCTTGAGCCAAAATTCTTCGAGAAGAATGTGTGAAATTTCATCGCAACTAACGCGTGGGATGCTACCATCTGAAAACTTGCGAGGCTAGGTTTAGAGGCTATGTTAGAGCCTTATGCTTGAGCTATTCTATTAGCTCTCCGATTATGTTTTTTTAAGCTTTCAAAGAAAAGAAAGAATGTGTGCAAGTAAATCTAATGTCTTTTATTTTCAATATTATATATTTATTTTTAGCTATAAAATACAATAAAGCAAGACAGTCCTACGTCACTCTTGTACTTGGAGTAGCGATTTTAGTGACGTCAGTAATCGATTTGGTATTCGTTTCGCTATTGGCCAGAGATTTCGCTACTTGTCCATTTGATCTAGTCCGTACGACCACTGACGCATCAACGTCTACCACTACCACTACCACGGTAAGAAATCAGCAACTACTTATACCTGGTACCAAGATAAAATATAAGCCTACTTTTTTGTATATAAATAAGTTTTATGTGTGAAAAAATGTTAATATTTATACTCTATATTTACATGTTAAAGTTAAAATATGTATGATATATTGTGCGAAGTGTATAAAAATAATACCGGAATGAGGAAGGGGGGAAAGGTGCATAATTCGAAGGTTCTAAATAATTACTAAAAAAAAATTAATGGCTAATCGACGAGCTATATTGTTTATTAAAATGTTGGGCATATTAAGATCCTTTACATCACTTATATGAGCCGCTTCTGGTTGGTGGGTTAATGTCGCTTTCACTTTATCTACGGTCCAGTCAATTTATTCCGCCAGGTGTAGATAGTCTAGTGGTCGGATTCTGTGTTTGAAACAAGGACTGCCTGCGTTCAGTTCTCGTTGGAGGCAAGACATGTTTCCTTATTTTTTTACGATTATGTTTGTTTCTTTTTGTAAATTTGGGTTAGTTTCAGTTAGTTTTGTTTGGTTGCGACCCGAAGCGAGCGCAGGTCCATTTAGGGACGATCACCTACAAGGAAGCATTCAGGAAAGAAGAGCGAACCCATTCCTGAAGAGTTAATAGTACTCTAAATTGAGATTAACCCACCAATTTGAAGCGGCTGCTGACCACTACACTAACCAGACCTGCTGGAATAAACTGACTAGACCGTAGATAAAGTGAAAGTAACGTTAATCCAGCAATCAGAAGCGGTTAATATAACATAATACCGCAGGACTGTAAAGGATCTTAAAACGCGTATTATCACATTAAAGCCGAATTTATATGTGTCTAGTAGCTGAAGCAAGTTGCCAAATCAAGTAGCTAAATTTAGTATCTTATGCAGGGCCGTAGTTAGGCGTTCTTCATGGGGGGTTTAGGTTAGGTAGGAAGAAAACTTGTAGCGAATTAAGCTAAAAAGTCCCGGCCGCCGGAGGCACACATTTTTTTTAGACATGGGGGGTCAAACCCTCTACCCCCTCCCCCCTCCCCTTACCTACGGCCCTGATCTTATGTGGCGTAAACGACTTGATTTATTATTTGCGCAAGTACCTAATATTTGCGTCTACGTAGCAGCTTAATCAATTTGTCCATACCTTTCAGCGTGATTATAGCGACTCAAGTGGCGGTTTAAAAATCTAGCTAATTGCATTGAATATCTTACTGTTGCTCCCCTATGGGAAAACAATTAATACTACCTGCGAATCGTCGTTAGAAAGTGAATTGTTGATAGAAAAGATGATAGATACGGTTATCGTATTGCATTTTAAAATTTTCTTGATTTTTGGCATTCCTTAGGTTAGTTTGCGAGCGATTGAAGCGAGCGGAGGACTATGCGTGAAGGGAAATACTAGTTTAAAGATAACAAAATTTGTGTGTGCTTAAGACCACACGATAGAAGTGACAACTTCAACAAGCGGGGTCATCGTTTGTCAGAATTTCACTCAACCACCAGAGCACTTCCAGACTATTCATTGCATCGCAAAGACATCGGTAATCTGAAGGCTGATTAGGAGTCTTGCTAGGTCTAGCTTGAAATACAAGTGTAGTAGGTCAGTTTAGTCAAGTTCAATAGTACAAACAGCGCGAATTATTTTTGTTTTATTTGGTGTCTTGTTTTAATAACGTCTCGTTGGAGTGAAGCGACAACATTAAAGTTTAATATCGGGAATTCGGGAAAGGCGGTGCTTATGGGATGCAAGGACTGCCACCTATAAAAATAAACAAGCTCGAGACTCGACGTATAAGAAGATTTGGGAGATCATGGGAAGAGACGGATTCCGAGTGCCTGAAACTAAAAACAAAACGCGGGCATTGAGGTCAACTTATTTTCAAGAAAAAAAGAAAATTAGGGATTCTATAAAGTCGGGAGCAAGATCGGAGGATATTTATGTCTCTAGTGTAAAATGGTTCGAAGAAATAGACGCCTTTTTACGTAATGCGGAGGAAAATAAAAGTCCTACACAGGAAAATTTCGATGTAAGTAGATTATAGTAGATATTGTTAATATTACAGTGCAGACTTAAAAAGTCCTCCCTCTCTTCTAACTTTTTAACAACTAAGAATATATTCTTAATTTCATACTCGACTTTTAGGAGTATTTTAACTACATTTTAATGAAAATTTTCAAGACTTTCAAGATGGCGGCTGGGCATCGCAATGATACCTTATTTAAAAGAAATTTTCATCCTTTCCACATCCTGAAAATTTAATGGGTGTCACTTTCCCAAACAAAATGATAATAATTTTGATAAATTATAATTTAATTTTTCTTTTTTTATTTTATTTATAGTTTAAGCCCGGTAAGTAGGCCTATAAGTCCTTTTTCACCGTACCCGATCCGCCCTCTCCTACCTGGCTACTTCCAAGACCGGGCCCGCACTGAAACGGCCCGTCACCTTGATAAAGGTGAGGACGTCCTCCCAGTCCAGATCCTTTAGATCTTCCCGAGCAAGTGTTGGTGCTCCTAGTATCTTCCTCCTTAGGTGACTCCACCTATCACAAATTCCTATATAGTGGTATGAGGACTCCTCCCCTGTCCCGCAGTTCGCGCAGAGTGGGCTGTCCCTCACGCCGATAAGATGCAGATGTCTGTTTAGGCTTCCATGCCCAGTCAGAATACCTACCAAGTTCCTGATGTCCTCTCGGCTCTTTTTTAGCAGTCGCCTTGCTCTGGATCCGTCATGATTTAAAATCATTTCCTTGGCTTGTCTGCATCCTACTTTTCCTCTCCAATTGTGCTTTGTTTTGTTCCAGGCCCAATTATTTAGTTCCTGAGAGATTTGCCTTTTACTTAAGCCCAAACCAGGTTCTGGAGCGACGAGGTGGCTTATTGAGCCTTGTCTTATCAATTCATCGGCCCGTTCGTTGCCCTCGATGCCACTGTGCCCTGGAACCGATCTGAGTCTTACTTCCTTGCGCACAGCCAATCTATCTAGGGCGTATCTACATTCCTGAACTAGCTTACAGCTTGCCCTGGGTCTGTCCGAGTAAATATATATACTCTCTACACCTTCTGTTACCTCCGCCTTGGTGGCTACTTTCAAAATAGCAAACACCTCCGCCTGGAAAACAGTGGCATATCTCCCCAGCGAAGTGCTTTCTCCTGATTTAGTGTTGTCTAGGTATACACAGGCTCCGGATGACTGTGTGTTAGCCATCCATGAGCCGTCAGTGTACCATGCGTGTACGCCGCTCGGCGTACGTACCTGGCCTGACAGCCACTCTTCCCTTGATGGAAATTCCACTTGGAAATTCCTTCTCAGTCTTAATCTGCCATCTGGATTATGCCTTTGGACGCAATGATGGGTAGATCCCTGCTCATTTTGGCGGCCTTTCCCTGTGTAGTCCGTTCACCATAGGCCGTTGTCGATCATCCTTTTGTGAGCCGCCATTGCCTCTGACTCAATCCAGATCGGGAGGTCCGGCAGCCCCAGGATGATGTTCAGTGCTGATCCGGGAGTTGTTCTCAATGCTCCGGTAATACCCAAACAAGCCAGCCTTTGCAGTCTGGCCAGTTTCTGGGCATTAGTGGCTCTGGCCACCGCTGGCCACCAGACCACGGATCCGCAGGAAATCCTCGGTCTTATCACAGCAGTGTACAGCCACTGGAGGATGTAAGGTTTAAAACCCCACTTCCTACCTACCGTTCTCCTTAGTTGCCACATAATCGCGGTTGTCTTATTCACCACCTGTTCAACGTGTGCCTTCCACGTCAATTTACTCTCTAAAATAACTCCCAAATATTAGACTTGTTGACTTAGGCTCAGTCTCGTCTGGTAGAGCATGGGATGTATAAAACCTGTTAGATTTCGTTTCCTCGTGAAGAGAATGAGTTCGGTCTTCCCTGAGTTTACTGAGAGACCATTCTCCTCACACCAACCTAGAACTATTCGACACGCCTTCTAAATACGCTCGCAGACCGTTCTCACGAACTTGCCCGTGATCATTACTAGCCCGTCGTCAGCACATACTTGTGCGTAGAATCCCTCAAGATTTAACTTTCTCAGGAGGCTGTCCATCACCAGGCACCACAAATGTGGCGAGAGGCAGCTGCCTTGTGGGCAACCCCCTCTTACCCCGGCTTCGACGCGAACTTCTCCCAGCGTGGCGCTGATCTTTCGGTCTTCCAGTGCTGTTTTTACCCACTTGACCAAATGAACTGGTGTTCTCTTGGCCTGGAGGGCTTGACAGATATTTTTCGTTTTAGCCTTATCGAAAGCTTCTTCTACGTCAAAGAAGCGCGCTAGCGCCATTTCTTTGTTTTCTATTGCCTTTTCAGCCCTTCTAACTACAGAATGGAGAGCCGCTTCAGTCGACTTCCTTCTGTAGGCGTGCTGATTATCATGTAGAGGAGAATCAGTTAGGATCTCTTCCATAATGAAATTGTCAATCATTTTTTCCATTGTCTTCATTAAAAATGAAGTTAGACTTATAGGCCTAAAGGACTTGGGATGGGAATAGTCTATCTTCCCTGCCTTGGGGATGAAGACGACATCCGCTGCTCTCCAAGCTTGTGGAACGTACCCTAGTGCTATGCTGGCCTCGAATACTCTCTTTAAGTAAGGGAGTAACGTGTCAAGGCTCACCTGCAGCATCATGGGTATAATTCCATCCGGCCCTCCTGCCTTATATGGACTGAACTTCCTCACTGCCCAAGTTATGGATTCTTCAGTCACCACACTGCGGGCAAGGTTCCAGTCCATCTCTGGCTATGGTTCCTCGTCCCAGTTGGTAGTCTGTACCTCTCCGAGGAAGTGGGTTTTTAGAAGAAGCTATATCGTTTCCTCTCTATTCGCCGACCATCGTTCGCCTGTTTTCAGAGAGCCAATCTATTTTTGTCTTTCCGAGCCCAGCAGCTTAAGCAGACGCGCTGAGTCCGAGAGAGACTCCATCTCTCCACAGAATTTCCTCCAGCTGTCTCTTTTGCTGAGTCGGACCTCGCTTTTAAATTTCCTTCTGGCTTCCAGATACACATCCCAGAGCTCCTGCCGCTCTTCCCTGAAAGCGTGGCGGTGTGATCTTCTCACGTCTTTTTTTAAGACGGTCCAGAGCGTCACTCCACCAAGGCAGCCTCTTGGCGCTCGCTTTCTTAAGTGGGCACGCTTGTTCATAGGAGTCGATGATTATACTGTTTAGCTTTACCACCTCAATTTCTAGTTCTTGTTTTGATGAAATAGCCTGCCCTAAAGTTCCCATGGACATTACCAGACTTTCCCTAAATTTGTTCCAGTCTGTTGCCCTCGGAATTATTTTCAGTGGCTTCTCCATCTTATCCGATTTACTTTCGAATCGGATCATTCTATGATCGGACATAGGTATGTCCCTACTTACCCTCCAATTGACTATCTTTTCCGCAAATGCTCGAGTTACCACTGTAATATCGATAACCTCCTGACGAACCCGATTCACAAAAGTTGGTTCCGCATTTACGTTAGCTACTTCAAGGTTTTCCGATACGAAATACTCTAATAAAGCCGTACCTCTCGCGTTAGTGTTAGTGCTCCCCCAAACGATATTATGCGCGTTTGCATCACACCCCACGATTAGTGGAAAACCTTTGTCTTTACTGTATTCTATTAACCTTATTAATTGTTCCGTTGGGGGAAGTTGCGCGTTATCATACGGAAGATCTAAACTGCTAATTAATAACTTATGTTTTGTGCCACTCACCATGTATTCCAGCAGGATCACCGTGATGTTCTTGGAGCTTAGTTGTGGTAACATAGTTCCCTGCAGCTCCCTGGACATCACGATACATGTCCTCGTCCTCTCTACTCCTTCACACCCGGCCAAGATGGTAAAGCCGGGGGTCCCAAGTCCCCTTATGTTTTCCCTAAAAAAGTAAGGTTCTTGTATTAGTATAATCTCTCCAGATTTTCCAGCCATGATGCTTGCCAATTCAGCACTAGCATCTCGGCTATGCTGGAGATTTATTTGACTTACCCTTAATTGCGCCATGGGGGCACCATGGATACGGGTAGCCACCTTACTTGGCTATTGCCTGCTTCTTGATGGTTTGGAAGTCCCGGCTGAAGTGCCCCGCCCGGTGGGTGCTTCCGAATGGTTACCCTGTAAACTCGCACAGCGACCAATTCGAAGAACACAATCCACCCGCCCAGCTCTAGTCCAGCCACGACCTCCCTGCTTCGGAGAATTTGGTTCCTAGCCCAAATACTCCGGCTCCGGTCCCCTGTTCAGTTCTTGCCCCGTCTGTAAACCATTTTATGGCACTTTGCTGCGATGTGAGAATGCAAGTGGTATTCTTTTTCCATTCTCTAATTCTTATCACCTGACCGTGAAGTTATGAGACGTGATTTGCAAATAGTTGCTTATTGCGTAACAGACCTTAATAATTTTGTCAACAGTTTCTGGTAAGCAAGCTATAGGCTTTTAAAAAATGCGAAATCTTCTAACCTAACCCAAACTAACCAGAATTCCGAAAGCTTTCTCCACTATTATCCTTCTTGCCCGAGAAAGGCGATAATTGAAAATTTTTTGCTCTGCCGAAAGTGCTACTTTGAATATGGTTTCATCAAATACGTCTTTAGTGGAAATGCATCGTCACCTACTATGAAACTACCATCTGGTAATAAACCATTCCCTACGGCTCCAAATAAAGACGATTGTTAGAAAATTCCACCACCGGCTTGTCTTCCAGAACATCCAACATTTATATAGCGAAAACAATAATCGTCATCTACAAAAGCTAACGGAATAAAGCTGTCACTAGCCTTATAATTAAAGAAATCCCTTCCACAATTTGTTGGTGCACCAATCGTAACATGATTCCTATCAATCGCACCCTAACATTACGGAAAGTTGCATTTTAGACGAAATCCCTTTTCAATTCTTCTTGGGTCTCAGGCACCTAAAATATGTGGAAGAATTGCCAAAATATAGTAGTTGCAGCCAAATCCAAACTACAATGCTTGCACGTCATCAATAACACCATGAATATTCTTATGAAATTTATTGGTGGTTGCATGTATTATGATCTGCTAGTATTTTAATTTGGTTAATATCGTACATATTTTTTCTATTTTATGTACGACGCAAAGAAGCAGTTTATAATCAAGAAGAAGGAGACAACCAAGAGGAAATCCTCGCCAACAAACGAAAGCTCCCAGGAGCCACCTCCAAAAACAATCAGGGCTACGTCAAAATTTTGACAGATTACTGCAATAGTTAACGGCCTAAAAAAAAGCGAAACTGTGTCACTGTGATTAATGACGTTAACTCCGCAATAAAAGCACAGGAATGCATACAATCTATTCTTACAAGTTTTAAACTTCAGGACCTCCAGGGTATTCAGTACGATACATCTGCACATACAAGCAATGTTCCTGCCCGATCCTCCGTCTCTACACCACTGCAGTCCCCTACATATTACTACATGCATTAAATTGTAGCGATGAATCGACAAATTTAAGCTATGGAGAATCACGGCGACGATATTCCACAAACAGACCTTGTAAGAAAAGCTTTTTCCAACATTTAACATGCTTTGCTTATCAATAACTTTTTCGCAATAAAAATATTTAAATAAAATACAACCCTTATATCTTCTTTCAAACTTTCATAAATACACACAGATAGGGTACAAATTTGGAGACTGCAGCTCTTGATACACGAAATAACATCTCTGCAACGTTCTATAACTATTTCCTGTGGTCAAATAAGATAATGTGATATCAAATTTTATTTTAGGTGGAATAGCCGATCTCATTATAGTGTTGTTTTGCAGGCCCGGACTGGGCCATCGGGCGACCGGGCGATCGCCCGGTGGGCCGGTCCTAAAAAAGGGCCAGTCGCATTGCCAAAAAAAAAGCCTAATGAAAGAAACGTTAAAAAATTAAAAACTCAAAGCAACCACTATCTAGACGCTGGACTCTATGCTGTGTTTGCCGCAGTAGTGTTACATGTCCCGCAAAGCCCCATTTCATCTGGGTTACCCTTTCTATTACATCCTTGACCTGTGTATGTTGTCTTATGTATTCGTTTGTCTTCCTATCTCTTAAAGAAATACCCATAATTGTCCTTTCCAGGCTTCTTTGTGTTATTTTTAGTTTTTGTATTGTCTGTTTTGGGTCCACTTCTGGATATGTTTGACATTTTCTAATGAGTCACAGCCATCAGTATTTGCTAGTGGTGTAAATTATTCTATAAAGCACGTATATACGAGATTAGATGAGCACGAGTTAAGCACGGGCCATCACCTGAGCACCGAATCCTACTTACTTTATAGCAAGAAAAAGGATATACATTGTCTATTTTCAACTGCGGCTTCCCAAAGAAGACAAAAAATTGAAGAAAATAGGCCAATGTTAGATAGAATTATTGAGACAATAAAATTAATAGGTAAAAGGGGTTTAAGTTACAGGGGAGATACTAAAAATGAGTCAGCATTTACTTTTTTAAAACAAAATATTGATCATGATAATTTTCTAGAAATTATTTTACTTCTTTCGAAAGTTGATCCCCTGTTGCGCACACATATTCAGAAATATGCCAAAAAGAGTCAACAACGTCGTAATAATTACACTCAGGCTCAGAATTTAAAAAATATAGGTAGGGTCAATTTTGTGACATTTTTATCAAAAAATACTTTAAACTCTATAAAATGCTGAACAAGTCAAAAGTGCTAAAATCTACTCACTACAAATTGACACAACACAAGACATAAATGTTGTAGATCAGTGTTCTATTATTGTTAGATATATGTAGCTGAAAATAAAGTTAACGAGCGATTAATTGGGCTGATTAACTGCACTTCTAGTAAGGGTAAAGATCTCTATGAAATTGTTGCGAATTCTTTAAAAAAACTGGGTTTAGAATTCTACGGCTAATGGCTTTACGGCATGGCCCTCTAAAGACTCACCAGGTCAAATCCACGTTTGGTGCTATGCACATGTTTTAAACTTAGTTTTGTCCGATATTACTAAACTTACGGTTCCTGCAATTTCATTGTTGGGTTAATAAATAAATCGGCCGTTTTTATTCGACAATCGCACTTACGAATGAATGTCCGGAAGAAAAAATCCATTTCTAATTTTGTTAACATTATTGGGGAAACAAGATGGTGGACCAATGATAAAGCTTTATGTAAAATATTTAACGAAAAGGGCATATTTGTCAATTTATGTCTAACATTTTATGAGATAGCCAACTCCAAGGACTTGAATGCTGATATTTAAAGCTCAAAGCCTTTTGGATGGTTTTCTGAAATACGAAACAATTCTAATGGCAATAGTATTTAAACACATTTTTATTTCCACTACACCTTTGTCTGAATAGCTTCAAACAGCAGGTATGAATTTTTTACAAGCCCTCCGAATGGTTGAGGATACTTTAACATCATTTAAAAATATGTCCAGGAATTTTGATAAAGTTTGTGAGGAAACACCTGCTTTCGTGAATTAATCGAACACAGAATTTTTAAATCTTGATATTCCCTTAGAAATATCGATGCCAATATCTAGAAAAAGAATCAGGAAAATATTTCATGATGAGACATGCAGTGACGAAGCTCCGCATGAACCAATAATCAAATTTATAATTGAAGTATTTAATGTAACGATGGACAAGGTAGTTAGATATTGTAATGGGAAGTAGATTTTTGGAGTCATACCGAACTTTATACGGGATTTTACATTTTTCAGCCTTCAAAAATTAAGCCATATTATACACAGGTAGAAAAAATTAACTCGAAATGCAGTTAAAAGATTTTACATCCAAGTGGTCAAACTAATCAATGTCCTTGCCAGAAGAATTCATACATGAAAATATTGAACTATATAGAAAAAGAACCGGAATTGAATACCTAAGCCAGATGATTTTCAATCTCATTATAAAACTTGTAAAAGAATGTATTTTATGCTGTTACAAAGTTTGAATCAAATATAATCTTTATCGTGAGGCTTATCCAGATCTTGAAAAGGTGTACAAATACATACTAACTTTGTCGATGTCACAAGTAGCGTGTGACCGATCATTTTCTAAATTAAAGTTTATTCCAAACAGATTACGAAGTTGCTTGTCTCAAGATCACCTAGAGGCATTTATGTTGATGGCTTGTGAAAAGGATCTTTTAGTAAGTTTAAATAATGAAGATATTATTAAATATCTTACCAGTGAATGCAAGGGTCTTAGGGATATGATATTTATATAATGTAATTTTTTATCTGCTCTTTAACAGTTTAGACTTTTGATTTTTGTTTTTTAGTTTTAAGAAAATAGTTTTTGTTACATTTGACTTTATAACACCAAGTTAATAATATATCGTTAAATATATTATTCCTATGAAAAGCTAAGCATTAGCAGTGGAATTTGTGTTATTAAGCAATACGGGTATCTAAATGAAAATAATTCTTAAATTCATACAATATTAAAACGCCTACGCCTATTTAAAAATAAACATGAGAGCCTGTGGAGAGGGCCGGTAATCTCATTTGGCGCCCAGGCCGATTTTCAGGCCCAGTCCGGCCCTGTTGTTTTGTGTAATTTGAGGAGCAATTTGAGCCAGCAATATTTCAAACTGTTCTTTGGACGTTCTCAACCAATTTCTATATTCTGGTTGGTCTTCAGCTGCTAATTCTCTTAACAAAGTAAATGAAGCACCATATATTTCTTGTCGACTCAGTCATTTACGCACCCAGCAACTTTTTTTTTTGTTTTTGTTCATTTCTTCTGCAATTATTACTAAAAATTCACTACATATCTTCAATATGCAATTCCGCGTTGCTGTACGCATAATTTTTCCAGCCATGTTTAAATCAGTTCTAATCAACAATTAAACAAGAATACTAAAATAAATATAGATGCTCACTAAAATAATCGGATTAAATTTTAGCTACTTGATATAGTAACTTGCTTTAGCTAATAGACACGTGTCAATTCGGCTTAAGGACCCATAAAGCCAACAACAACGAGATTCTTAGTGTTAACAACTATAAAGCCCAGTTCATATAAACGTGAATTACGATCTACGCATATCGTTCTCATTGATTTGAAATTAATTTCGTGGCGGGAAATAACACAAGAATCTTTAATCTTGTGCAAGTTCACGTAATTTGAAATCTGGAACGACGGAATCTTGAAATTATTTCAATTTTTGCAACTAATCATCAGAACTTGTCGTGTTAAATGTAACGTATTATATATAAGGAAACGTTTTTTAACGTACACTGCAAAAATACTTACCATACAGGCATCTCCAACGCTTATACCAGAAAACCCAACAACTACAGAAACTACACCTCCAACTCAAGGAAATAATGCTATATTACAAGTTTTATCGCAGGCCTCAACTTCAGGGACTTCAATCGATTGTCAAGTGGCAAACGGAATCGTCATGTCTTTGGCTGCTCGAGGGTACGTTCTATGGGCGATCAACGTAACTTTAGGGATCTGTTTGATATCTATTGGAGCCGAGGTAAGATACTATAATAATCTATAAATTAGCGGAGAATACAATTAGAAATCTACATTCTGTTTATTCGCGAAGTTGCAATCGTTTTACATTATATATCAGCTGATTGCATTTTTTAGAGATCTATAACGTTCCGATCAAGAGAACAGCAATGTGTTTTGCGGTTATTTTTTCTGTTTTGTTTTGTTTGACGTGTATGTCATGTAGTCTGGATCATTCCATGGATGAAAGTTCCTCCCGTTCGACGATGTAGCACCCGAAGCAGGCCATTCGCCTGTTCGCGACCGCCTCGCACTCCGTTAGAAGGTGTTTCGTGGTTTCCTCCCCCTCCTCGCAGAACCGGCAACTGTTCTCGTTTTCAATGTTTATTCTCTCCAAGTGCCTTCTTAACCGGCAATGGCCCGTCAGAAATCCGGTAAAGATGCGGATATTGTTCTTACTCAGTGTTATAAGATGATTTGATCTTCCTGGGTGAAAAGGCCCTAGAAAGATCTGTCTTAAACCTGGTAGGCGTTCCCATAGACTGACCCATTTGGTTCGCTCTTCTCTCCTGAATTCTTCCTTGGAGGTGCGTGTCCCTATGCCACAGAAATGTTCCAGTCCTAAAAGCGAAATTTGTGCTCTTACTTTTGCCAATTGGTCTGCTTTTTCGTTGCTTTCTACCTCAGCGTGTCCTGGTATGCATGGAAGTGTTAATATGTTATTCCTGCCTAGTTCATTTAACCTATCTAATCATTCCCATACCATTCTGGAGCTGATTGTTGTTGTGCTCAGCGCTTTGATGGGTGCTTGACTGTCTGAGAAGATGATAATCGCTTTCTTTCTATAGTTTCTGTCGAGGTTGAACAGCGCACATCCTCCTATGGCGTTAATTTCCGCATGGAATATGTCCGGTTGTGTTCCCATTGCTTCGGAGAATTTGGTTCCTGACCCAGATACTCCGGCTCCGGTCCCCTGTTCAGTTCTTGCCCCGTCTGTATACCATTTTATGGCACTTTGCTGCGATGTAAGAATGCAAGTGGTGCTCTTTTTCCATTCTCTACTTCTTATCACCTGACCGTGAAGTATTTTTCAAAATTGTATCTTTTGACTATATCATCCCTGCGGAGCCCAAGAAGTGGTATATGCTCTATCAGGGATGTTAACTTACTCTTTCTAAGCTATCCCTCTTCGTCCGCTTCCTATCTTGTGATTCTAGTTATTGCTTGTCTAGTTGCTCCCTCTACAACAATGCGTAGAGGTGCGGAGCCCACAATTGCCTCGATTGCTGCTGTTGGACAAGTTTTCATTACGCATGTTATGCTTTGTTGAGAGGTGATAGTATGCTCTGCTTTTCCGTTTAATTGAACCAAACGATCGACCCGTGAAGTAGGGTGGGTTTTACTATCATTGCGTACATCCATCGCAAGATTTCTGGTTTACATCCCCAGGTTTTTCCTGTAAGGCTTCGGCACACCATGAGGGCCCTCGTAACCTTAGTTACAACTCCTTTAATGTGTTTATTCCATTTGAGTTTGCAGTTCAGCGTTATGCCTAGATATCTAACTTCCGATGCCGCATGCCGGTGTAATGTTGGTCCCGTGTATTCGGATACCTTTCATTATAGCATCTCTTCCTAGAGAAAGGTACTATGGTCGTTTTTGGTGGGTTTATTTCCAGCCCCACTGTTTGGCACTATTCCTCCGTTGCTTTGAGTCCAGCTTGTATGAGTTCACATAGTGTATCCTCAAACTTTCCTCTTGTTGCGATGACAATATCATAGGCATACCCAACGCAATGTAGGCCAAGGTCTGTCAGTATTTCCAGTAGTTCGTCCATCACTACACTCCACATTAGTGTTGAGCATACTTCGTCCTGTGCTCACTTCAATAGTCTGATTGCCTAGTGCAGTGGCGATCCGTGCAGCCGTTGGCACGATGCCTACCACCCTTGGCTTGAGTGTACTCCTCGTTAGTTGTCTTACAACATTAAGCCACATCACGGCGTCAAGGTCAGGCACTCAAATTCCCCAACGGCCGGATACTCGGGTGGCACAAACAAAGCCCCAGAGAGCCCCGACCGTCGCAGAACAAGGGCGCCGGGAGTACCTAGATGGGGTTTACGAACGTATACGGTTTAATAATTTTGAAACTGTGACACTAAGGAAGTTCTGGCTATGTTTTTAAGATATCAAAAGGAAAATAATATATTGGACTTGGCAATACTGGGCCGCATAGTAACGGTCTCGTTTCCATTTTCCGAGAATGTACTTTCCAATTTTGTTCTTTAAATTAGCTTGTATAAGGTTCATCAACTAACTTTTTGCACATTTTTTAATATGTTTTACAGTTGGGCATGTAGGTATTAAGTTAAGAATTTAATTAATTATAATTCTTATAAACACCTTCTAAATCGCTAATTGTGTCTCGGATCCGTAAGGGAAATTTGAGATTTCGAGCTACTAACCGAGGCGTTACTCTATTTTGTTTCATTCTATTTTCTTTACTTTTAAATTTGATTTTAAATGATACAGAAATGATACCGAAACAGAATTATTGCATTCGACGCGCGTTTCGCTAACCATGTTAGCATCATCAGGAGATGATTAAAACTAAATTTCAAATCTACCTAACGCCCTTTTATACTAAATGTTTGCTTAATCATGCGGAACCAAAGGAAACAATCCTGGAATCCCACGAGTCACGCTCGATCAACCAATACAATGGACTATACGAAATAGGCTCTCTATCTCTATTTAAACTCTTCTTACATTCAATAATTTCCATACTTTCATATGCGTCTAATAATCTCCTATCAGTTATATTATGAATTAATTTTAAATTTTAAATTGTTATTCTATGATTATTATCAAAAGCATGCACTTGATTTTTCTTTCTTTTTTCTACTTTAAATGAGCTATGTATTCCTTGAATCTCGTTTGTATAGATCTTCTAGTTTGCCCAACATATTTTTGGTTACAATCCATGCATCTAATTTCATATATTCCACTTCTTTCTAATATTTCAATTTTGTCCTTTGGACCAATTAATACTTTCTTAATGTTAAACTGAGTTTGGTATACTAATTTTAAACCTACTTCCTTAAAGGCTTTTTGGAGTCCTCTAGTATACTGAGGATTATATGGTATCTAGACCTATTTTGTATTTTCTTCCTGATTGACGAAATAAGTGGAATCACGAATGGTCTTTCTAAACAAATGCCTATTAATTAGTCTATTTATTAAGTTAGTATTGAAAACATTAACTTTCGCTGTATTTTTAATTGTCTCCTTTTCATTATTAAATCTCTCTCTGCTGAGAGGAAAGTTAATCAACCATACGGTGTACTAAAAAATGAAAGCTGGCCATATTGTGTTGGTTGCAGTGGCAGTATTTTTTTTATAAATATCAAGTTCTAGTGTGTTACTATCGTTCCTAATCACTAAAGTATACAAAAATGGAAGTTGGCCATTGTTCTCGACTTCATAAGTAAATTTAATGGTGGGAAAACGGTTGTTCAGTTTTGTTACATAATCTTCGATATTAGCGGTTTTTGTGCCGAAAATCGCTAAAATGTCATCCACATACCTGTACCATACCCTTGGAAAACATTCGAACTCTTGACTGATTTCATTGTCAAATTTACTCATGAAAAGATTAGCTAAGAACGACGATAAACAGTTGCCTTCAAGTTGTTGGTAATAGTCATTTTTATATTTAAAATAATTTTGATCCATGCAAAGTTTGGTTAAAGTTTAAATTCCTTAGATTTCATAAACAAAATTAAAAGTATGAACCTTAATGAAGGTGAAATTTTAATCTCGTTTGATGCTTGCTCATTTTTTCCTAGTGCACCAATCCCACAGACCTTGCAATACCTTGGTGAACTACTTGAAATAAATGGTTTTGATAACGAAATCAAAGAAGAATATTTAACTTTAACCAAACTTTGCATGGATAAAAATTATTTTCAATATAAAAATAACTATTACCAACAACTTGAAGACACGACAATGGGCAACTGTTTATCGTCATTCTTAGTGAGTAAATTTGAAAATGAAATCAGTCAGGACTTCGAATCTTTTCCAAGGGTATGGTACAGGTATGTGGATGACATTGTCGCTATTTTTGACACAAAAACCGCTAATATCGATGATTTTGTAACCAAACTAAACAACCATTTCCCAACCATTAAATTTACTTATGAAGTCGAGAACAATGGCCAACTTCCATTTTTGGATACTTTGGTGATTAGGAATGATAATAACACACTAGAATTTGATATTTATAGAAAAAGTACTGCTACTAACCGATATATTCCTAATGACTCCTTCCACTGCGACCAACACAAAATGGCCAGCTTTCATATTTTAGTGCACCGTATGGTTAAATTTCCTCTCAGCAGAGAAAGATTTAAAAATGAACATGAGACAATTAAGAATATAGCGAAAGTTAATGGTTTCAATACTAACTTAATAGACTAATTAATAGGCATTTGTTTAGAAAGACCATTCATGATTTCACTTCTTTCGCCAATCAGAAAGAAAATACAAAATAGGTCTCGATACCATATAATCCTCAGTATACTAGAGGACTCCAAAAAGTCTTTAAGGAAGTAGGTTTAAAATTAGTATACCAAACGCAGTTTAACATTAAGAAATTATTAGGTGGTCCAAAGGACAAAATTGAAATATTGGAAAGAAGTGGAATATAATATGAAATTGGATGCATGGTTTGCAACCAAAAATATTTTGGGCAAACTAGAGGATCTCTACAAACGAGATTCAAGGATCACATAGCTCCTTTAAAGTATGGTAGAACAGAAAAATCAAGTGTTGCCGAGCATGCTTTTGATAATAATCATAGAATAACAATTAAAAATTTAAAATTAATTCATAATATAACTGATAGAAGATTATTAAACGCATATGAAAGTGTGGAAATTATTAAATGTAAGAATAGTTTAAATAGAGATAGAGGGCCTATTCCGTATAGTCCATTGTATTGGTTGATCGAGCGTGACTAATGGGATTCCAGAATTGGTTCCTTTGGTTCCGCTTGATTAAGCAAACATTTAGTATAAAAGGGAGTTAGGTAGATTTTAAATTTAGTTTTAATCATCTCCTGATGATGCTAACATGGTTAGCGAAACGCGCGTCGTGTGCAATAATAATTATGTTTCGGTATTGTGGATAAAACTCCGTTTTAGTTAAAAACCCTACTTTTAAATAATTGTCGCATAAAGAAGTACCCAAATCTTACATCATACAGAGAACAAAGTTTGTTTTTCATTTAATCTACGTAGTCGAAAAATGTAGTTAATAATAATTTTAGATAAGGCATTTAATATATCGAAGTTCCTAGAGTTATTAAAAACATTATTTTCTGTTTTAGGCAATAAGGACTCCAGCGATATTAACTTAGTAAGTACTAGATAAGAATTAGCAATCATACTCTAAGATATGCAATAATTCTGATGGATAATTTAATTTTTTTTTTCTTTCATTAAAATAAATAAACTGTTCAACATATGAATTTGGGCATCCGATATCCTTAAGTAAACTTTAAAATTCTTTAGAATTCTTGTCTATCTGGATTATTTTACTAGCTTATGAACGAGAAGCATGCTTCTCAAATTTATCCGTGAGTAGTTACAAATTTTGGCGCTTTTTTTCAATCGCCACAACTTATGTAGCATTTTAAGTTTTTTTTTTCACTTCGCATAATAAACTCTCCTGTGTTCGTCAAAATATAAAGAACAACCCTGTATATTTTAAAACAGCTTAACGTCCACTTGAACGTTGTTTCTTGAACACGGTTCATTTTATCAAAATCATTAAGATTATATTTTGTGTCAAAAACACTATAGTTGGTTTATTATGCTAAGGATCGCCCAGCCGTTGTTGACCTTCGAAACGCATGCAATTGCATGCGTTTCGAGGGTCAATAACGGCTGGGCGAACTTTAAGGGCTAGTCGGTCTCTCGCCCGCTTAATGACGGACAACTTTTATTATAGGACGGTTTGGTTAATCTTCACTTAGTGTACTTCATACTACAATTTCGTTCAATTACACGGGGTAGTTCAAAAGTTATCCATATAAAACTGGTCCAAAGGACAGCCTCTAGGAAAAAAATTAGCTTATGTTGTCATTTTCCCGCGGTTTACATGAATCTATCTACATATTTTCGGACACCCTGAACAGATAGGTGGTTCATCGGTCTGTAATTTAAAATTAATAATATTTAATTAAAAACAAGCGACGGGACTCAGTGCTGTGTGCTATTTGTTTTTTAAAGTCTACGATACGTGCGAAGCACATTATATACACTACATGTTATACTCTATCTAGAATCAAAACAGTTTGGCTCAGAACAAGACGAATTCGACTTTTCCCGAATTTTTAAGTAATCGAAAATAGGAGAATTCACCTAGAGTTTCTGGCTAAATCGGAAGCTTTCGCAGGAAAAGGGATTTTTGGAATACAGGGAAGTAAAAAACTTTCTTTTAAGTCGAACCGTTTAGATTCTAAAGCTTCTTAAGGTGTCTACAATTGAAATGTTATACTTACCATATACAGTTTCATTTATTATGCACACATTTAAAACTGTGATTGCGATTTTATGTAAGCTGCTAGTACGCCTTTCAAATTTTCAAAAATGCATAGATAACAAAAGGTTAGTTTGGTTTAGTTTATTATTTCTTGATAGAAGAGGTTTTAAAAAGGGTGTTTTTTTTTTGAAGAAATTAAAGCGTAAACTTAGGATTAAAGTATGAATCGTTTTTTGAGCCACCAGATATCGATCTATAAAAAAGTTGGCAATTGACAAAAAAAATCTTTAGACTCTCAAACCGTATCTTTGTATCACTTGATATTAAAGTAAAATGTAACCTAAATAAAAGGGACACACTGTACTCACCATTAGTAATTAAATATTCAATCGATTTAAAAAAAAAATTTTTGGCATCTGTTACATATGCAGAGTCAGTCAACGATTCAGTTAAAATATGGTTAATTTAATCAAAACTCGATATATTGGGTGTCCCAAAATAGTGCCTCACCTTTATAACTTTTTTCGAATTAAGATATTAAAATTAAATTTCAGATCATCAAATAGGATACAATTTCACATTTTTTTTTTACCAAAAGAGCGCTACCATATCTCGTTCGATATTTGTTAATCTGGTTTGTTTGGTTTTATTTTATTGATAATAATATAGAGAAATCTTAGAAATAGGGCTGTAACACTAAAAGCGTTCGGAAGAGAAAATCTTGTCAGCTGTTCTTTCTCTAGTATTGGTGCAATGGTTTAAATTTTGTCATATCTCACGGCTAAAAATCAAAGCTTCCTCGCAGAAACATCTAAATCCAAGGAGGACAAAAATGGAAAACTGTTTCTTAGTGGATCACCCCAAATATTAAACTTAATTGGCACTACCTTCGGTTTTGCGTTATCCTGAATAGAAAAAAAGATGAAGTACTAGCACAGCTTATTCAATAACCAGCTACTCATCCTTTGATTTGGGAAAGTCATGTGAAAATTTTAGAATAGGGCCATGAGTTAATATTTTTCTAAACGTCTGGGCATCTGAAAAATACTTTTGACAATTCGTTTAATTTAAAATACGATGTTTTATCGTCTAAAATCCGTTTGAAAACGATTTTAAATGGCAAAATTGTATAAAAATCCGAAATTTCCGGTCTTTTTAGGGCAATAGCCGCAGCTTCGGGTGAATTTGTCGTGGATTTTGAAGGGAATATTCATTTTAAATTCAGTTCGCTTCGTGTCATTACATGGCCTGAAAAATCACGAGACCGTGAAACTGAACCGCTAATAGGGCACTGTCAGGACGCGCAGTGCCCGACACTCCAACTTTCCGATTTCGATAGAGATGAATAGCTGGTTATTGAATAAGCTGTGGTACTAGTTTGTGATTTTAAGGCTTCTTCCAAATAAGAGGAATTATAAGAAAGTGGCAGCATATTCATAATTTACTGACGGCGCAAAAATCCGAGTTTGCTTGGAAAACAAATGTTTTCTAAAATATTTGAACAGACTAAGCATAAAAATTGGCAACGCCTGATCTGAAATTAAAAAGTGAAGACACGTAAGGAAATGAACCTATAAATTAGTGATGGGCTTATTCGAATGAAAAATAACCTGTTATCCGGTTATTAAAATAACCTGTATTATTCGGTTTTCATACCACAAGTATTCGAATGAAAAATAACCTGAACCTTATACGTACGAATTCAAATACGAACTACGAAGGAACAAGCCCGACGTATAACGACAAGTTTCGGTGTCCCGTCGATCCGTCGAATGATCAACGAGCAAGAAGCGGTTTTAATTTAGTTATGTTATGAAGCAAGTTTCGATGTTTTAGCTCGAATAAAAGATGAGTTTTTAAATTTCAAATGTACCGGTAGGATGTGGAATTGTGGAAGCCGAACTTGGGGGGTTGAAAAATAGCGAATATTAAGTTAAGATTAAGAGTAGATACTTTGTATTTGTATGTTATAATTTTTTTTATTAGTATTAGTAGGTGTATTGTTAATGGTTTACTATATATATAGTATGTAGATTTAATATTAATTAGGAATATTTAATCTTAATATTTGCATAAACATTTGTCATGTTTGTTTAGTTTTTAGGTTATAGATTAGAATTTGGAATGTAGGAGCAATAGAGCAATACATAAGTCGTAATATAACTATAACAATATATGTACTATTAATTATTAATATTATTATAGTACTATAAATACATCGTCAGAGAGAAAGACTTTTTTGCAAAGTAAATTTTTAATAATTATGTTCATTACATGTAATCAACACATCCAAGGATCATATTTTAGAGTTTAAGTATTTTTGATTTAAAAACGTAAAATGCTATTTATTTTATTTTGTTCAATAATATTGCGTAATCAAATATTATTCTACTGTTATTTATTAAGCCATACTTAATAAGACAATAGATAATTACAGGTACGAGTTACGTTACGAATACGATGCCGATGATGCTGAACCTCCTTCCTAACCGGCTGCGATCGCTAACCTGAATTTATTCGAATGATTATTCAAATAATCATTCGGTTATTAATATTATTTGAATACAGATAATTCGGTTATCAAAATAATCCGGTTATGCCCATCACTACTATAAATTTAACAAGAATAATTTTTTACAGCTTTATAGCACAAGCAGAAGTAGCAAACCAATTGTCTCCCGAAAGGGGGGCACAACAAACAAACAACAAAAGGCGAAAGTATAAAAAGTTACAAAATATACGAGCACCTAATTGCAGTATGAGGTCCGGAGTCCGGAGTGTTGCCATGTCTGACTCTGAAGTTACGATAGAGGAGCATCTAAATGTAGCCGGTGCTCTCTTGGATATGCGTATTAGCGCGTTGCGCATATTTTATTTAGACATTTTTTATCATTCCACTAATATTTCACTTCACGGATGGCCCTCCGCTCCTTTCGCTCACTACGGCGGTGCAACCAACAGAAGCTAGACCAACCACGGCATGCCCAAAATCAAGAAAAATGCTAAAAAATGCATTTTATGACTTAAGTCAATAATGCGACTATTTGAACTTAATTCTGCGGCTTCATAATTGATCCGAGTTTCAGAGTGCTTGGGCTTGGGTTGCAATTAGACGCTCATTTCAGAGTCAAACATGGAAATACTGCGGAGCTGATACTACAATTAGATGATTCATAAACTCGAAATAACAAAAGATCGTTAAAGGAAGACGATGCAAAATAGATAGATACCTAATGGAAAATTACACTCTATTTATTAGGTAATATTTTGTTCAAGTAATCCAAGTTGTTTTTTAATCTAAAATTTTTTGCATTGATTATTTTTTGTTAGTACCTATGTTAGTAGGGAAGCTGGCCCGAAATCCACAGAACGAGAGTTATCAAAATTGAAACTAATGGAGTTAGACTTTGTGCTATCCGAGTATGCCAAAACCGACCGTCTGCCGCCTCAGGTGCATTATAAGATCCTTTACACAAATAGTGCACTATATAAAAATCGGCCTTTCCTATTGGTCGATCGTCGATCCGCATGGCCTTCCGCTCGCTTCGCTCGCTACGGGGGCTCAAGAAAAGGAAACTAACCAGGTGCTAACCCAAACTAACCCAAGACATACCCAAAATCAAGAAAAAAACTGTTTAGAAACATAATCTTAAAAAAAATAATAAGAAAAGCAACGGGGTTTGAACCCGGGCCGTCCAGGTGAGACCCAGTTGTCTAAACCACTACACCACGAAAGCTCTTGACAGAAATCGATTGCATCACGAAGACATATTGTAATACGAGATGGATCGACCAATAGGAGAGGTCGATTTTTACATAGTGCACTATTTGTGTAAAGGATCTTAAAGTGCGCCTCAGGTCATGTTACTTAATTAAGGGGCGGCTTACTATATGGTGAACTACATTAAGTTTATCAAAAATAATCAATATACACTTGAATATAGTTTTTGCACTACGGCAGACGATCTTTAAGAATTAAGGCGAGAATACAGATGCGTGTTACACGCATAGAAGCATGCCAGTCACTGGAAGATGCGTGCTACTTGCATGTGTGACTCTCGCTGCCAGTTCAAAAGCACACCAGGAGATAGCACGCTAGTAGATCGCAAGACGTTTGATTTTTCTGTGCAAGTAGTGCGATTTCGTCGAGCGGGTGGAGGTGGGGAGGGAGAAAAGCATGCAAGTCGTGTCGAAATGTGTGTGAATTACGTCGTTGTCATGCTATTTTACTAGCATGTGTATTTTTGGTAGTCCAAGGTCAAGTAGTTAGCATACAAGCTACTGGACATTGGCATGCTATTTTACTTGCATGTGTATTCTCGCCTTTACTTTCATATAGCAGACGCCCGTCAAAATGACAGAAAATCAAGTTTACTAAACGACTTTTATCAAAAGTGATTTTTGCGCCATTCGAGTTGTTATGTCATATAATATCTAAAAAATACATGGCAGACGAAAAAAGTACAATACATATTCGGGCAGACGCTGTCAAAGTGACAGGTTGAGATTTGATAAACGATAATTACCAACGGAAATTTTATCATTATTAGTAAGATCGTGAATATGTGTAAACAGTTTGGCTTAAGCAGACATTTTCTCCACTCGCCTAGAGTCTGGCACACGCCCGTCAAAATGACAGAAAATCATGTTTAGTAAACGACATTTATCAAAAGTGATTTTTGCGCCATTCTATTCGTTATGTCATATATTACCTAAAAAAGACATGGCAGACGAAAAAATTGCAATAGGTTTTCGGGCAGACGCTGTCAAAGTGACGGGTTGAAATTTGATAAACGGTAATTATCATCGATAGTAAGATCGTGAATATGTGTAAGCGATTTGGCTTAAGCAGACATTGTCTCCGTTCGCCTAGAGTCTGGCAGACGCCCGTCAAAATGACAAAAATCAAGGTTAGTAACGACATTTATCAAAAATAATTTTTGGGCCATTTGATTCGTTATGTCATATATTACCCAAAAGTATCATCAGCGAATACTAACTACGACAAGAAGGTTCACTCAATGGCAAGAGAGCACTACAAAGGGATCGTCGTTTATTTTCTTCGTTGCCTGGTAACGATCGGCGAACTTCGCCGCACACAGGTTGAAATTAAATAAAAGCTGGCCATAAACGATATTTTCGTTTGCGGTATATTTAATCAAATTTATGACGAAATTATTTATAGCACTCTAACACTCTATTTGGCTTTGGAAAAACACAATTGATATCTTCTGAATTGTTTGCAGCTCCCTGTCAAACTTGCGTTATGGTTTTTTAATTATTATCTCCAAATAAATGTTTTAATAAAGTTTGTATTCAACTGGCTGTTTCAAAAATCTGTTAACGGTTTTAATTTAATTAATTATTGATAACAATAGTCAAGGTATGTAATAACTAATATTTAAAAGATTTTGATTTTGTGCTAATAATTTCACCATATTTCCGAATACTAATATTCTGACAAAAGACAACAAGAAGAAAATGTTGCTCGAATTTGCCCTATCTTTTAATATTTAGTTAAATTTTGGCCTTTTGGGTGATTTTAAAATTGGTTAAAGGTTTCGCACAATATTTTTACTATACAGGGTGTTCGGAAATAACATCGCCAAATTACAGAAGGTGATTTTACATAAGAAAACATGAACATTTTTTCATATGAACATGGGTCCGAAAATGCATAGTTTCCAAGATACAGGGTGTCAAACTTTTTATAAAAAATCAGTTTTTTGTGAATATCTTAAATATGATTTTACTGATTTTGTTGATATTTGGCAGGGTTATCTGTAGTAATAAGGGGCTCATTTAGCCTTAATTAGATTAAAAATATAAAGGTCAGTGGCGTCCCGGAGGGCATCATACCGAATATTATTGAGAAAAAAAGTGTGCGCCGCTGAGTTTTTCAAACATTTGATATTTTTTTCGAATTAAGCAACTAAAAATACACTATTTTTGATTCTTGAGTTGTTTTCGTATCTTGCGTTGTTTTCGATAAAAAAAGTAAAAACCGGTTTATTACATTTTCAAACTTTTTTGATAAAATCGATATTTTTATTTATATCTTAAATATGCTTTTACCGATTTTGTTGAAATTTAATAGTTTTATCTGTAGTAATAGGCGGCTCATTTAGCCTTTACTAGATTAAAAATATAATGTCCAGTGGCGTATCGGGGGCATCATACCGAATATTATTGACAAAGAAATGTGCGCCACCGACTCTTTTAAACATTTTATATTTTTTTCGTATTAAGCAGCTAAAAATACAACATTTTTGTTTCTTGAATTGTTTTCGTATCTTGCTTCGTTTTCGAGAAAAAAAATAAAAACCAGTTTATTACATTTCTTTAGGGCACAAAATTCTACATCAAACGCTGTAATAAACTGGTTATATTTTTTTTTCTCGAAAACGAAGCAAGATACGAAAACAAATTAAGAAACAAAAATGTTGAATTTTTAGTTGCTTAATACGAAAAAGATATAAAATGTTTAAAACAGTCAGCGCACATTTCTTTGTCAATAATATTCGGTATGATGCCCCCCGGGACGCCACTGGACATTCTATTTTTAATCTAATAAAAGCTAGATGAGCCGCCTATTACTACAGATAACCCTATTAAATTTCAAGAAAACCGGTAAAAGCATATTTAAGATATAAATAAAAATAACGATTTTATCAAAAAAGTTTGGAAATGTAATAAACCGGTTTTCATTTTTTTTATCGAAAACTACGCAAGATACGAAAACAAATCGAGAATCAAAATTATTGTATTTTTAGTTGCTTAATACGAAAAAAATTTAAAATGTTTAAAAAAGTCAGCGGCGCACACTTTTTTTGTCAATAATATTCGGTATGATGCCCTCCGGGACGCCACTGGACTTTATATTTTTAATCTAATTAAGGCTAAATGAGCCCCTTATTACTACAGATAACCCTGCCAAATTTCAACAAAATCAGTAAAATCATATTGAAGATATTAACAAAAAACTGATTTTTTATAAAAAGTTTGACACCCTGTATCTTATAAACTATGCATTTTTGGACCCATGTTCATATGAAAAAATTTTCATGTTTTCTTATGTAGAATCGCCCTCTGTAATTTGGCGATGCTATTTCCGGACACCCTGTATATTCCTATTTTGTAATACAACACAACTAAAAAATAGCGATATTATCTTATATCGAATATTGACTCGACTATAGACTTTAGGCGTGAAAATTAATCTAACAAAAGGATGAGCTGGTCTATGGCCGCCTCGTCAAAGGTCGCCTGCCAACATGATTGTTTTATTTGTATCATGGCCTGCCCATATTCTGCTAGTGTTCGCGCGGGGAAGGAGACACACCGTTGACATGCCGCCGCGGAAAGTGATCCTTCTTATCATATAGTTTTGCCCAAATACATAATAAAAAGATAAAGACTGATGTACTATACAGCTAACGTGCTAACACTCCGTTGAGGTTATGTGTTGGTGTTATACCTAATTGTGCAACAACTGAAGCCAGATTATCAGAAAATGGCGAGTCGAAAGGAGGATAATTATAAGATCCTTTATACAAATAGTGCACTATATAAAAATCGGCCTCTCCTATTGGTCGATTCGCATGGCCCTCCGCTCGCTTCGCTCACTACGGGGGCTCAAAAAAGGAAACTAACCAGGTGCTAACCCAAACTAACCCAAGACATACCCAAACTAACCCAAGACATACCCAAACTAACCCAAGACGTACCCAAAATCAAGAAAAAAGCTGTTTAGAAACATAATCTTAAAAAAAATAATAAAAAAAGGAACGGGGATCGAACCCAGGCCGTCTAGGTGAGACCCAGCTGTCTAAACCTCTAGACCACGACACTCACGAGGGCTCTTGGCAGAAATTGATTGCATCACGAAGACATATTGTAATACGAGATGGATCAACCAATAGGAGACGTCGATTTTTACATAGTGCACTATTTGTGTAAAGGATCTTAAATGCTGTCTTATTTGAGCATTTACGTTTCTCTGCTTTTTTTTTGCTTCATATATTGTACTGAAAGTATTTTCAAATGTCATTTAAATTACCCTTAACTCAAGGCATTATTAAATTATTGGAATTTTAAAAGCTATATCTGTTGAAAGTCATCGGTACCGGGTGGGCAAGAAATTGAATAATCGATTAAACGCTTAATATTTTAGCAAACAACTGAATAACCGATTAATCGATATAATCGATTATCGATATTTTCTGAAATATTAATCGATAAGTCGATTAATCGTTAAGTTCTTAAAAGTGAATCGAATAATCGATTATTGTCGCCCACCCCTAATCCCATAATATTGTAGTAAGTGAAACTGAAGCTGAAATTTCGGCAGAATCATTAATCATATCATTATTGCTGATGCAAGACTGATGTTATTATAATAGTAGGTATATTATGATATAAGTGTATAAGAGGGCCTTTAAAGAACGCACGACATATTTCAAAACACGACGCGCAGCGGAGTGTTTTGTAAGTTGCAAGGGCTTTAAAGGCCTCTTATACACGTATATCATACGCTATTTTTTTATTACGAATGCTTCATAATCTCAAAAATGTTTTAAATATTAAACTTAAGGGATATATTGACGAATATATTAATCTGTCACATTTGACATGATCAAATGTTTCTATAGCAACCTTTAAAAAAGTAAGCGCATCATAAACATCATTTTAAGCACGCTGCCGCGTGAGATCATCGTTGATTATGATGCATGCGTAATAAAAAAAATATTATAAATACTTTGGCTGAATCAGCAGATAAAAATTTATAATTTAGTTTTAATTTGTAAATATGGCTTTGATATTACCTTGAGATCGTCAGAATATAAGCAAGTGTCTTTGAACAATAGCTGCACTGATGCTTCTATATTTTTTACTAGTTTCGTTCCTATTAGATTAATTTAAAAAAGAAAACGATAACTCTGAAATACATGTATGGCAAAATTGCAGGCCCTCATCAACGCGTTTCTGTCGTCCGCTTAACATTCATTGTGCTTGAGACTCCTGAATTAACCTTTGCAAATACAAAATTTGGTTCATCATTTTCTAAAACGATTTATGAACATACAAATGATTTTTATACATGATTGTTATTGTTAGTGATAATTGATACTCCCTATATATAAATATAGATGATGAGCAAAAAATTCAACAATTATTTCTCTAAAACACGATATATTAAACGTGTAATACTTAATAACTTGTATGTCTTATTTCTGGTAAACCTTATTATGGCCAGCTTTCCTAGAAATTCGACCAGTGTGCGCCGGGTCCAAAGGTCACATGCCAGTATCATGCTAGTTTTCGCGCGGGGAAGGAGACATACCGTTGACGTGCCGCCGCGGAGAGTGAATCTTCTTATCGTAGTTAATATTCGCTGGTATCATTGCAGACGAAAAAATTGGACTACATTTTCGAATATACGCTATCAAAGTATCGGGTTAAGTTTGGTAAACGATAAATCATCAAACAAAACTTTATTTCGCAGTTATTTTTCAAACAAAAATCTAACCAAGCATAC
>MU182349.1:219-23595 GCA_016904865.1 Pissodes strobi
TTCTAAAATTTGCAAAACTTGGATATTGACTTTCCCAAATCAAAGGATGCCGCCGCAAGATGACTAGCTGGTAGTGAATAAGCTGCGCTTATAGCGCACCATTTTTCTAATGAATTTTGCTAACGAATCTACAGTAAACGTCTGGCAACAGTGTGCCTTCTTAAAAATCTTTGTTTTGGCTATTGTGACAGTTGACAATAAAAAGGAGGATGGATATTTACAAGTAAAATTTAATTTTGTTTAATGGGGCTATGGCTATGAGTCGCTTTAATTTAGGACCGGAACAAAACGGAGGTATCTCGTTCGACGTTATATCTTCACCCGACAATTGATTTTCAGATGTGTTTTGTCTATATTTCTAGTGCTTTTGTGAAGTGGTGCTGAAAATTTGTGTCAAAACTCGAACTTGGAGGGCATTTTTTCGGTTCAAATGTAGCGGATCTTCCGACTTTTTTGGCTTAAACTACTATATAGGACACCCCCTTTCAAGCGAAAAAAGAGAAGTTGCAAAATCGACAAAACCTATATATCACCAGACCCTACAAACCAAATAATATAAATAACCACACAGTTCGGCATCGGCAATTTCCACGCCAATGGCTAAAGCAAGTCTCTGCCGAAATTTTAAAATATGTAAAAAAAATTGGGTGTTGGTCTAGGGTCAAAGTGTATTTAATATATCCTGCGACCAATCACGAATCTGCCTCCCCGCTAAAAATCAAGTAAACGTCGCACTGTTGTCTATTGTCGCGTATTTTAAATAGCTTGAAGGCGAATAAAATATAAACATTATAAATATTATAGTATACTTATTCCGTATTCTGTATTTCCCTGTGTAAATAAAATAGTAAATAATAGAAGACACTAGTATTAAGGAAAATAACAAAATTTAGTATTCAAGTAGGAAATATAAATATGTAAATTCACTATAGGAAACTAGACAGAAAATAAATTAGGATTATTGGGAAAAAAATGTGGCAGCATCTAAATATGCGAGAACATTTTTTGCCCGCATTCTTTCCGTCCAGGTTCTTTCATTTGGCAAACAGTACATCGAAATTTCCTGGCTAGAAAGGTCATGTTTTATGCGAAAAAGCATTCTGAAACAAGCACATTTTAGGAAAATAAACCCACACTTAAAGGCCAATGTAATTAGAATGTACAACAATTTTCACCAATTATTGTACATACAAGAAAAAGACAGAATAAACGGACCTCTTTCTAGCTAATTATAAGGGAGATTAAACCCCAATTAGCGCCACTATGAACCCTAATTAAAAGTTCATAATTTATCTTTTAGAGGATCACGTACGAGATAAGAGCTTCAGTTTCGTGTCTGAGTGGCCATACAAAAGGGCAGTGCCCGTTACCGCCAAAACCTGTAAATCTCAAAATTGCCCTGTCAGCTGCAAAATAGTCGGCCATAAGTGAAGATAAAATTTAATAAATTTTTGCTCGTTTATTTTGTATCGATTCTACGTCCTGAAATGTTAGAGTGTTATATTTTCAGAGTACTTGAATGGTTGTATAAATAGCAACTCGGCTCATCCTTTTTAGCGAAAAGATACATCAAAGTTTCCGTAAAATAATACACACTTTCGGCATTTTTACACTCCTCTCCCTACCTGCACGCGACAGAGCTGCCTGTTAGAAATCTCCTCTAAATTCGTTTCATCAATTAAAATAACATATACTATTTGAAATGGCATACACATATTCCTTTTCAATAGCCTGACAGAACTTTTTCTTGTGGATTTATTTGAAACAGAGTGTGCACGAGACTTGAACGTAACTCATTTCTAGATTAACGTCAAAGTACTTTTCAGAGTATGCGGCAGGATGCAACGAGCGGTTTTGCTGGCTCGGAATAGAAGAAGTCTATTTTGAAAATAACTCCTGCAGTTGAAGGATAAGACACATTGGACCTAGTGTCTTATCTTGGTGTAGAAAAAAGTCTAAGTATACCGTTATCAATTACTCAACTAAACTTTGCTCTGATTGATCTTTACCATTTGTATCATACTCTAAGAATGAAACAATAGGTTTTAGTGGTAACTGATGAAATATGAGATGAATTGAGTCCTGCCTTCGCTTGAAAAATGTCCAAATAATCTGGGCCAGGCTCATTTTCTCGATTTCAAATCGTTTCAAATGATATTTCAGGCAGAGTCGTCAGATTTTAAACAGCGCAAAAAAGCGAGAAAAGTGTTAAAGGTAGTTGTCTGTATTGCAAGAAAGCGTGTGAAACCCCAGTAAAGTATATAAAGTTCATAGAATTGTTTCATCCATCATGTCTGAGAGAAGCTGCAGGCAAAAAATCCGCCATTTGAGTACACGACACGGAGAGAGCAGACCAAAGAGCAATGACGTCCATAGTGTCATATATTATTATCTGGGCTTAAATAAGATAATATTAATTTCTATAAAAGGTTAGTGGCCTTCATTTTTGCGTAATAGGACAAGAAATCGTCTATATAAATAATGTAAAGTATTCAGGTTAAAAGTAAACATCAGAAAACTAGACACAAGGAGTTTGATCGGGGACATTGAGCGTTATTTGGAAGAGTCAGCAAGAAAGTGGAAGTTCGCTAGTAATTAACCCGGATTGACATATTGGGCAAAATTAATAATGGCCGCAGTAAGTGGGAGAAGCAAAAATGCGAAAATTAATGAATGTACAGGTTATCGGTGTTTTTAAAAAAAACAGGAGGAACGAATGACGTCTAAATATGAATGGTTAGTTGGAAAATGAAACATAGTTGAGAGTATGGTAAAAAGAGAAAGAGATAATTTTAAGGAATGTGAAAATAACAGTGACCTATAGAAAAAGGCGTAAATAAATGATAGGAAGGAAAAGTGGAACGGGGAAAGGAAAAGGCAGCTAGAGAGGAGTGAGTCGAGAGGAAGGCGCTCGAGTGTGGACAGCCGTTACGGGTAGTAGAGAGCGAAAGTCCAAGTCGAGAGTTGACGAAAGTTCAAGTCGGGAGTCCGATGAAAAGTTGGCGTAAGTGTAACTCGCGGTTCTAAGTGAAACTATAAACAGAGGGTCGATAATAAGTGGAAGCCCAAGTCGATCGAGATCTAGTGAAAATCCGAAACAGCCAAAGGTGTTCAGTAGGAGAATCTCCGTTTCGAGCCGAAACCGGTTGAGGATTGGGGATTTGACGCGAGGCCCATCCTAGGGTTGCTTTTAGGGGAAAAGATAGATGTAAGTTCACATTATTGTATTATAAATTGTGTATCTATTAAGTTAACACCCCTAACGCTTTAAAATACCTCCGCAGCCGAACGAGTAATTTATTAGTATTTAGGTAGTAGTTCAATAAATTAGTGTTTTGGGAATAACGGCGTTTTAATCGAAGGAAGTTAGACCTACCCCTTCAGGGTAAGATCCGCTTTATAGTTAACACCCCCGCAGTTTTGGCCTCCTAGCGTGACAATAGTAGCAGAAACTGATAAGAAGGACTTGGAAATAGCCAATCTGAAAGATAAAGTTTTCAAATTGGAGGAAAAATGTCGCTATCTTGAAAAAAGATAGATTTTCTATGGAAAAATTGGAAGACAAAGCCGTTTTTGATGGAAAAGCAGTAGGTAAATTTGCCCCCCTTCCACTTTTTCCGCGCAAGGAGTTGCTTATCAAGAATCAGCATCAGCTGTTAAACCTTGCCTTTTAATTCCGGAACAAAACAAAGATGTCGCCTCTAACGACAAAAATACAAGGTCACCCGATCGTCAAAGGCGAGATGAAAGCCGCGCCCTGCCATCTACATCGATGAACTCTCAAACCAAGGTTATCGATACCAAAACTAAAACTCCGGAAAAGCAACAGAAGACACAACTAAACCACGCGTAAAAGGTTGTTGATATTAACAAAATTAACACAACCCCGATTTTCTTTGTTGAACAAGATAATAACAAAGGAATTGCCGACGGTGAAATAAATAAACTCCAGAAATCGGGATGGACTCTGGCAAGAGGGAAAAGAAAAACGAGAAACAGAATTCTGGAAAGCAGGTCAAAGCCGCTTTTGGGGACCAATGAAGCTGAGATCGATCTTAAAATAGCAGAAAAGAAAGCCTAGTTAAGTCAAGTGCTGTACTTGTTTTCCTTATAAACAACAACTTGGAGGCTGGGTGCAAGTGTGACAAGATGAAGGCAAGAGATCACCATAATTCTTCATTTAAACTGCAAGTACCATATGAAAAGAAAAACATGTACCTAAACGTAAGTCTGTGGCCAAAAGGTACCATTTTTTGAACGTTTTGCGCCGATATCAGAATGGACACACTCAGAATCGGGTAAGATTGAAGAACCATAATTGAATCAAAATATATTTCTAAAATTTGGCCCGGTTGTCCGGTTATAAATGTAACCTCCCTTAACTTTTTTATTTACCCTCGTATAAAAAAATGTTAAGTACAAAAGTTGTAAGGATCTTCATATAGTTTTCTGCGGTGTTACTAGAAAAACAATTGAACATCGAAATTTTACTGTGCAAATTAAATTAATATTTTTTTAAATAAGACACCCTGTATATTCTTCCGGATATCGGTAGAGCTCTTTAAGACGAGTTCAGTAATATAAGGTTTGTTGGGTCTAGCTATAATAGTTACCACGTAAATTGCAAGAATGTCGGGTATCTGATTACTACTGAACCGCTCTCCTAAATTCTTTATTTGGTGAGCTAGAAAAAAATGTTGTATACAAAAGTTGTAGGTTCCTTCAGAAACTTCTCTGCGGTGTTACTAGAAAAATAATTGAACATCAGAAAAGCTTCTGAAGGAAGAATTTTTTTCTAGCTCACCAAATAAATAATTTAGGAGAGGGGTTCAGTAATAATCAGATATTCGACATTCTTGCAATTTACGTGGTAACTATTATAGCTAGACCCAACAAACCATGTATTACTGAACTCGCCTTAAAGAGCTCTATCGATATACATAAGAATATACAGGGTGCCCCATTAAAAAAAAAACATTAATTTAATATGTACAGTAGAATTTCGATGTTCAATTGTTTTTCTAGTAACACCGCAGAAAACTGTATGAAAATCCTTACAACTTTTGTATTTAACATTTTTTTTATACGAGGGCAAATAAAACAGTTAAAGGGGGGTTACATTTATAACCGGACACCCTGTACATAATATTAAAAAATTTAAACAATGTTTGTCTATTTTACATCTAAATGTTCAATGTTTAAATCATAGATGTAATGATCTAAAAATACTCCTCAAAATAAGTACACAGTTTGAACAAAACAATCTCTTCTTTCAAAATCAGTTGGGTTTTAGAAACAAAAGGAGCACTATTCTATCCATCGTCTGTCTTGTGAGACGTGTTTTGAAGGTTTTTGAGGAGGGACTTGATACCTACGCCTCCAAAGCTTTTGATTGCTTCTCACATAATATCCTTCTTTCCAAACTACCCCATTATGGTTTTCAGGCAGAGAGTATTCAATTAATAACCTCATACCTGTCGGACCACGCACAGTCAATCCATTTTAATGGTATTATTTCGACCTCACGCATGGTGAGACATGGAGTTCCTCAAGGATCGGTCCTGGGGCCTATCCTATTTCTTATTTTTATGAATGACCTTGCCTACCTACAGGGAATAGAGGGGCTGATTCTTTTTGCAGATGAGACCACTATTTTTACAACCTACCACCAATCCCAAATAGATGTTTCTGGAATTAAAGAGGCTAGTGTGACCATCGAAAACAAATTTCTTGCAAATAAACTGTGTTTGAGTGGGGGAAAACACAGCCCGTAAATTTCAATCTGCGGAGGAGCAAAGTAGACCACCGTTTGCTGCAGTGCTGTTCTGATGAGGTAACATTTTTGGGTGTCTTCAAAAATGGCATTTGAGTGTCATATTCAGCAGCTATGCTGTGCCATTCTCTCTAAGTCAGTGTACCTGATAGGAAATCTTTCAGGATGTGTTTCCAAAAAGAGTGTACTAGCGGCATATCATGGCTACTTCAGCTCGGTCATGGGCAACGCAATTCATTCTTGAATGGGGTCATTCCCCTCATGCCATCAAAGTCTTTAAATTACCAAGAAGGTACATAAGGCTAATGGCTGGGTTGGGCTATCGAGAGGACTGTTGTCAGGCCTTCGTATATCTGTCAGGCCTTCATGTATCTGCAGATATTGACGCTCCCCAGTGCTTACCTCTTACCATGCCATATGTATGTTAGGCAGAACTTGCCACTGTTTCAAGCACACCAAGAGCTTCATAACTATCCCGCCAGAAACGAAATAAATTTAGATTTAAGTCAGTTTTGCCTCGCAAGGTCCAGAAGCTTTTATGGACTAAAATTTTTCAATTCCCTACCCCAGCATATTAGACTATTAAATGACAAAGTGTTAAAAAACTTTTTAAGTTTTTTCTACTTAGCAAAGCTGTTTATGACTTTGAGGGGTATTTTCAGAGCTGCTATAATCTAATGTCTTTTTAGTGTGTTTTTATACTGTGTAAGTAAATCTTAATATTTATGTTTAGTTTGTGTAATTTAAAATTTTAGAACTATGTTAATACTGCTTTTATTGATTTCATGATTGTGTATCTTTCCTTCTTGACGTGTAAAAGTGCTGTATGTATGGTGTTATATTTTCAAGTCTATTCTTACTTGCCACAAAAATTATACGCATCGATATGCTGAAAGTAAAATTTTACTTCGAATTTACATATCTTAACCTAAACGCCATTTCAAGCTATTGGAATTGATATGCCTTCAAGTTTCCCATAATGCATAGCAAAGCTATTTATTCGGACTCGTGAAAGTGCCGAACTATGAACATTTTATTCGATTTTCTGCATGTCTCAATTTAACCACGATCTTCTCCTATTTCCCAATTGCCTACGGAAAATTGATATAAAATTTTTTATAGCAGAGATCACGAGGTTTACGAAACTTTTGGCTAGCAGGTGCGCCGAAAGTAGATACATTTTTCAAACTAAAAATCAAAAAAATCACCAATTCAATCAGATCAATGTGATTTTCTGGTATCTTTTGCTCATGTTCCCTCTTTAATGAAGAAAAGTTTGGTTGCTTCAAATTATTCCGTTTTTCGGTAATAAATTATTAGCATGTCAAAACTCGAAATGGCGAAAAGATTAAATTCAACTAGCTTACCCTGTATAAAAGGCATCATTATTGCCAAAGCATCTTCTAATACAGTTTTTGGCATTAATTCAATGAAGTAATCGATTTTTCTAAAAAAAAAAATACTATTTGGGAGAAAAAAAATCATTTACTTCACCTAGAATTCTAGAAATCGATGTTTTTACATTTCTAGTGAGTTTTTCTTATATGGCTTTTCTATTTAACTATCGTCACAACTTTTTTCGTTTGAGGGAGACCGTTCCTTTGCTCTCTCTCTCCACCTGCTTTTTTGTCATTAAGAACAACATAAAAACGTCGGTTTTGCATTACGGACAAGATGGCTAGAATCAGTCTGTAGTCTGTAGTTTTTGGTGAGATTATATGTTTTTGCCATGAGCTTTTTATGGTTTACTGTGTCGAATGCTGCTGATAAGTCGACTAGTTCAACACCTGTGATCAGTTTTTCTTCGAAACTCCTTTCTATGTATTCTGCAAGTGCAAGGATGTGACTAGTGCACGGCTCTCCGGGTCAGAATCTCGCTTGTTGAGGAATTAGTTTTGGTTCTATGGTTTTCCCCATTCGATTGGGTTGCATAGAAGGTAGATCGGACGGTAGCTACTAGCAGACTCTGGATCTTTTCTTGGCTTAAGCAGAGCGACTGCCTTGAATTTTCTCCATGACTTTGGGATTTCTAAGTTTTCCGTTTTTCATTGTATATATTGCGTCGTTGAGTTCTTTATTTGTGAACGGTTTCAGAATATCGGTTTCTCTCGGGTCGTCTCTGTGTATTTTTTGCGTCTTGATCTTTTTTCTGTTTTGCCATTTTTCATTAGTTGCTGAGCAACTTGGTTTGGGGTAACATCGGAAGCTCTGCTTTACAACATGATCACCATTTAGCTTCTTGATAAAATCTCAAGCCATTTTGCAGCTGTATGTCACATCTAGGCTCTCGAGCTTCTCTATCCATTTTTCTTGCCTCGATTGCCTAAGCTGCTGGATTAATGCGTTACCACAATTTACTGTTTCTTCACTGAAAAGATCGCGTTCATACAGTTTAGCGTATTCGTTCAAGAGATCCTTGGAGTTGTTTGATAAACCCGCAATAAACTGAGTTCTGGATCCTCTGGAAATGGTTTTTTTGAGATCTCATTAAGAGTATCAGTGAAGTGCTCGTAGTTCTCTGGTATTGGGTCCAAGCTGCTGATTCTCTCATCCAACGTCTCGGCAAATTATGTCCAATTCGCTTTCTTAAAGTCAAATCTGCATCTCAAGGAGATGGCAGGTGCCTTAATGGCAGCGTACACTTCAAGACCAATCAGTCGATGTTGGGTGTCTGGGATTGGGTTGTAGACTGTTTTAACTCATCGGTCGGCGCAATTTTTGCCGGCAAAGCATAGGTCGGGGTTATACTCCCTTTTCCAGATTATACTCTGGAAAGTTTGTGAAAGTTTGGAGTCATGTAAACAGTGAGATCATTTACTTCAGACCATTCTTCCAGTGCCTGTCCGTTCGTGTCAGTTTCGGAGTAGCCTCATAGAATATTATGACTGTTAAAGTCACGAATTATAAACCGATGTATTTGGGATACAAAGTTTGGGGGTGCCATAAAAGCAAATTTCTCTACAGGAGGTTTATACACAGATGTAATGCTGAATTTTCCTATTTCCACAGTAATGATTTCAATGCCGCTGTTCTGCGTGCAAAGTGCTGATGTTACATTTGTGTAGGGCTTGGCGAAAATGGCACTTCCGTGCTTGTTGTGGGGGAATTCTGCTATCAGATTAATTCCTGCTATCTGGGGTCTGTGTTGGCTTAGTTTCTTGGATGTACAGGGTATCACATTTGGATTTTGTACTGAAATCTGATAGTAGTTCCTCTTTATTCTTTGTAAGATCCTCTATATTTACGGATGCCATTGTCAGAGTTGGTCCTGATAAGAACCTTGGGTTGTCAGTTTATGGAAGAAGAAGGCTTTGTGGAAGAAGAAGGCTTTGTGGAAGAAGAAGGCTTTGTGACACAAAATTCTTTATAGAAAGGAAAAATATTAGGAGAATGGCAATATCGAACAGCAAAAAATACGTCTTTAGCATCAGATGCGAAAAAATGTGTAGTGTACTTGACCAGAATTCGATTCGATTTCGTGCATTTATGCACGATGCTTTTTTGTAAAAATTAGTATTTGAATGTGTTGGCTCCCATACTAATCTGTTTTAGTGATGTCTACCATCATATATTTTTTGTGCAGTTTAGCAAAAACCATTTATTTATTATACTATTTATTTCTTTATTATTATATTCACTTTTTAAAATTTAAGATTACACCATACTGCATTTTTGGTATATGTTATATTTTTCAAATTTATATCTTTTATCCTTTAAGAAAGTTATTAGATAGCAAAATCGGTTAATAAATCAAAAAGTTTTTGAACTTTTAGGTGAATGACCCTATTTTCGTATACATCGATCCACGCCGAAATGTGCGGATGTCCATTAAATTACATGTAAATGTCTCGGGCAAAAAAAAAACGATTCCCTTCGTAACGCTTCCGTTCGCGACCCTTTGCCTACATGAGAGAGTACCTTGACGAATAAGCGTCACATAGCTGAGCGTGACGCGTCACATAGCCGAGCGTGACGAGTCATATAGCCGTGCGTGACTGCTAATTCTTGATCACTATCCAGGAAAACGTGTGCTGAGTGCGCCTAAAGAAGTTCTGACTTCAAAAAATATCGCATTTAAAAATCATATGTATATTATTGCGTTAAGTGAAATCTTTCAAACTGAATCAACAAATTTTAATATACCTGGTTATCAAGCATTTTTACAATCACCCAAAATATTATAAGAATAATGAGATAATATTTATAGTATAAATTAATATTAGTATTCATTTCTCATGCTCTCAGTTAACTAATTCTATGAAGTTTAAATTTTTATCTAATCGACAGTGATGATCAATCTGAAAAACTAAAGAACAAGAACTTGTCGCAGCAATAAATTAAATATAAGAACTTAAAAACAATGTGTGCAGGAATTTGATTAGTCTTTTTAAAGGAGGAAAAAAAATCCAGTAATAGCTTCGAATATTTTTCTGAATATCAGCTTCTAAACAAAATCAGTAGAAGTATTAAATAAAATAAAATAAAGACAATACAAATTAGATCGACAGCAGTATTATTACATCTATTAAGATTAAAAAAAAGCTTTTAAACAACTATAATCCTCATCTTGAAATAAAATATACGAAATACATATGTTTCATGTGTTTTAATACAGAAAACAAATTTAAGATAGTAAAACAAACATATTTTTTTATGAAGTCATTAAAGCTGGCGCATAATAAAATATATTCCTTTATTATTAACATATAAAATGATCAGGGTGAAAAGTTTAATGATTTGTCTGATATAACCAATTTCATGAAACAGAAATTATGAATATGATAAACATGGATAAAAAGTGTATTACCGTGTTCTTTGATCTTGCTAAAGCGTTCGACACTGCCCCCACAGTAAACTTTAACACTATGGAATCAAAAAAGTGGCATTGAAACTACTGGAAAGTTATTTAACAAAAATATATCAAGCAGTACGACTTAATATTAATAATTTATGTTATTTTTTAAATAATTTGGCTGAAAAAATCGCTGATATAAAAAGTTTGCTAGTATGTATAAGAGCACCTGCTTTACCATTGTACATATATGTTTTATCTTAAGGCTCTAAATCATATACTTCGACTAGCTTCCTTGGAAAATCCATAATTTCTTATTTATAATAAATTAGTCACTGAGAAATTATCGACTGATGACCGGTTGTTACGGAAGTAGATGCAATTGGCCCATAATTATCTATCGACTGTTGATACTTCGCAATACCGTGTGCCTATTGTAGAAGAAAATCGTTCAAATAAAACATAGCGTTAGTTACAGGGCCAGTTCTAGAATCCTGAGTCTTTTACTTTCAAACATTTAGGTGTGCGTCCCTTTAAAATCCGAAAACCTTCCTTAATATTTCAAAATGTGATTTATCTAAATAACAACGTTAGAAATATTATATATTACAACAGAAATCATAAATAAAAAATATATAAGCCACGTTATCTGGCATCTAAATGGCATCTATTATCTAAAACTAGAACTAGAATGAAACGATATTCATTGGCTAAAGAATATTCATTTAATATTTCATGACTGTTTTAGTATTTGTCGGAAAGTCACTTCTATTTTTGTTATCTCTATATATTATTAACGCCAGGAAGAGTTTTTGTTTCTTTGTCAGTCAGCGACAGCAGTTTTCGGTTATATCATCTCTGGCTCGTTGGTCAATTTTGCATAGAAGCTTTGTTTGTTTTCTTGTCTTTTTCACGTTATAAGGCTATTACCATGTGTCGACAGAAGTGCGAAATAATTGATATAAAAAATTAAAAGTTTTTTCCCCAAAATTGTCCCTTAATACGTTCCTAATTTAACTTGATGAATTGGCGACTCACACTTTAAAACCGAGTTGTTGAGCTTGAAATGCTTTCGGCAGATCACAGAAGATTGCCGTATACTGACAAACATAACCAGAAATTGCTTCTATTTAGTTAAGGGCGCTGGGCGATTACAAGGGTCGTAAAAAGTATGTGACGAAATCCATAACTAATTATATTAAGACCAAGCAAAATAAAGTTTACTATTATTCGGTATCGCAGCTTAAGGTCTTACATATCAATGTAAACTCTTTGAGGACCAATTGATAAGAGCCTGGATGTAGTATGTGTCACTGAGCAATTTTTGTTTGGAAGGACCTTAATACTGGCATTTGGGTAACTAGTCTAAAAAGTATTTGAATGTGTATTAAGTATTCATGTGTTTTTATGAGCGATCTCAATTTATTTATAGGTCCCCATCGGTTAGCTTTGACACCTTTTCAGCATCACTAAAGGGGATTGGAAAAATATACAAAATTTTCAACATATACTGTTACCAAAGTCAACAAATTATCCTTGCTTCTTGTATACAAACAAGGTTCTTGGTAAGATTCATTATAGCCTAAATTATTAAGAACTACGTCAACTTTGATATACAATGCTCTAGCAGACTGTTTCAAACCGTAAATAGCCTTATTTAACTTTACAATCTTACTATTATCATGAATTTTAAATTCTTCAGGTAAAATCATAAATCATAAAAATATTTGCTTCTAGAATGTCATTTAGAAAAGTTGAAGCTAAATGCAAGATATCTAGTTCTAATTTTACAGATAAGAGTATTAGCAATCTAAGGGTAGAACGTGGTACAACAGGTGAAAAATTCATCAAAATCGATACCTGCAGTGCAGAGGCGTACTTAGGTAAAAGGCTTGAACATAGCCATTTTTACTTACGAGAAGTAGAAGTAGGGGAGAGCAGGCCACAGTGGCTACCTTTTTCATTATTATTTTTTTTTCGACGCTGGAAATACTTTTGTTGTTTTGGATTTTACAGAATTAAATTAATTAGAGTTTCTACTACTTGTAAAAAATATATATTAAACACAAAATGCAAACAAAACCATAGTTTCTAATTAATCCTTTAACGTTCTTTGGTATATACGTGTAACCACCGTGTTAAGCCGTTATTTTTAAATATAATTCTAATTACGCGCCATGTCAGATACATCAACTGCCACTGAGTGTTGCAAACCTTCAGCAGTTGGTTGTAAGACTTGCAAGAGTACAGACGTACACTACACTGTGGTACAACGTATATACCAAAGAATTTCAACGCCAAAAAATATTAAGGTTTTTTTATGTTTTTAGATATATTTTTGTATATATTTATGAGGAAGAGTGCTTTTCGTTAATTTAAATTGGTAAGTATTATCTAGAGGTGTTTACTGAGTAACATAAGTCTGGTTTCGAGTGCCCAATACATAATTTTAGGAGATAAAACATCATTTATTTGCAAGCATAAAGAATTTTTGTGATTTTGTTACATATTTTATTTTATTTTTTCAATAAGTTCTATGCTTCTTTCACTATACATATAGTGATAGATGTTTTATATATGCCTCTAAATAAGATAACTGTTAAAATTTGTATAATATTTTTTTGCGCTAGGAAAATGTTCATCATTTTGTTCAAAAATGTAGGATTTTATGAATGTGCGATTTCCTAACGAGAATAAACAAATTATATTGACATTATTGTGGATACAAAGGCATTTGTGAGGCCTTTCTACTAATGCATATATTATACTTATACTATATAATGTGTACTATATAATATATTTATATACAAATATTATAAAATATTTTACAGGGTGTTCGTTGTTTCTTCTACTAATACCACATTTTAGGGTGGGTATTGGGTCATTCCGAAATTATTTGGTAATCATGTGTTATTATATTGCCATATGATTATTATAGAAAAATGGATGCACCGAAAAACGAAAGGTATTTGAAGAGGCCATTGACTGAAGAGGAGTTACTGCAGCTGGCGGAAATAACCGAGGAGCAAGCCGAAAATTCAGACATTGGTGGTGATTCGGATGCAGATGATCAATATGATTGTCAGGAGTCATATAGCATGCCATCTTCAAGCGGATCAAACACACCTTCTTCAAGTTTTCGATCTAAAGTTAGTCTGTCGCCAGAAATCCAAAACTTTGCGCTAAGACCAACAAGAAAGAGGGCTAAATTTGAACCTCCTGTTGATTTCTCAGATTACGATTCCGACGATTCAGTTGCCGACAACCTATAGGCCAGATTCTCCAACACCTTTACAAAATACACTATTATCTTTTGACAGTGACGACGACCTAGGTGAAGTAGAAGAAGATATTGAGGAGCTTTCCGTCTGGTCAAAAACTCCTGTACCCCCTACAAGATACATACATTTCAATTTCTCGGAAGAAACAGGCCCCAAAGTACAGGTATAGTAATGTATTGTTCACTTTATCCGAATAAGTAATAAGACCATTTTATTTTCAGGTTGAATCTGAAAGGCCAATAGATTTTTTTTGAAATCATGTTTACTCAAAATTTTTTGGAATACTTTGTTCAACAATCAAATCAATATGCTGAACAAATGAAAATAAATTTAAATCTTACGGTGGATGAATTGAAAGCTTTTTTAGGAGTACTTATCATAATGGGATTCGACCATCTGCCTTCACTGAGGCTATATTGGTCACGTGATCGAAATTTTTACAAAGAGAGGATAACAGAAGTTTTTCCCATAAAAAGATTTTTAAAAGTGCTCCGATGCTTGCATCTAGATAATAACCAGAATATGCCAGCTCGTGGGACGCCTAACTTTGACAAACTGTACAAAATTCGTCCATTGATCTCACATTTCACGAAGGTATATTCTGAATCTTTCACTCCAAGTAGAAACGTGGCTATAGATGAGAGCATGGTAGGTTTCAAAGGCCGTACAAGCCTTAAACAGTACATGCCCATGAAGCCTGTGAAAAGAGGCTTCAAGATGTGGGCATTAGCTTGTTCGGAGACAGGCTACTTATACGCCTTTGACATATATCAAGGGAAAGAGCAGGCTGGGACAGACACTCTAGGAGAACGAGTTATTTTGAAATTGCTTGCAACTTTGGGAAACAAAGGTTTTTGTGCCATTTTTGATAATTTTTTCACAACAATTCCACTTATGAAAAAATTAGCAGACAGATCATTATTTGGATGTGGAACTATTCGCCAAACAAGAAAGCATTTTCCAAAAGGAAAATTGATTGAAGATAAAAATATTGCAATGGGTCAGTCGGATTTTGCAATTTGTGAAGAGATTTCTGTTGTCAAGTGGAAGGACCGATTAACTAAGTCTGTAACAATTTGCAGCAATATGCACCATGCCGCAGATACTGGACAAGTACTTCGCACAAAGAGAACTGGTGATAGAGAGACTGTTACATGTCCAAAATCCATTGTTGATTACAACAAATTCATGGGAGGCGTCGATCGCTTTGACCAAAGGCTTGAGTCATACTGCGTAAGTTGGAAAAGTAGGAGGTGGTGGATGAAACTCCTGTGTTATTTTATCGATTCTAGAATTGTCAATTCATATATAATTTACAAAGAAACTCTTAAAAAAACATTCCAAGAAAAAAAACCAATAAGTCACCAAAAGTTTAGAAGCTTTCTTGCTGATCAACTTATCGGAAATTTTACAGTTAGGAAAAGACCCGGTCCATTACCAATAAGAAATCATTTTCGAAATGCTTCACATTTTCCAGTGAAAACTACAAAAAGAAGATTCCAACAATGCAGTAAATTCGGTATTCAAAAAAGAAGTTCTTATGTGTGCAATGAGTGCCTAGACGCTTTATGCGTCGAATGTTTTGGTCTTTATCATAGTGACTAGATTTGTTGACTATACATACATTGTTTTTTTTTTATCAAATAATTACATGTTTTGTTAGTTTTGTTGACTATTTTTATCAGCTAGTCATTAGAAGTTAGATCACTTAGTTATTTGTGTTATTTTGTTTTCTTGTTTGTGTTTTTTTGCCAAACAATATGTTTTGTTCAGTTTATTATAAATAAATCAGTTAGAAATGCATCGAGTATATAATTTTATAATATTCTGATTTTACCGCAATATGAACATTTGTTTTTATAATGTGGTACCCCGTTTGTACCAGGGATCATTCATTAGTAATATATTTGGTCTATAAAGGTCTCTGGTAACATGGTTTACCGGGCAATATGGGGGTGAAAAAAGAATAAATGTCGAATGGTAGCCGCATATTGTCTTTCAGTATCTTCAGGAGACTGCTTAGTTTGTGTTTTTTATATAAAATATATTCACAATAATTTTGCCCGTTAAAGGGTTAAAAAAAACATAAGTTGTGGCCACTCTACCCCACAAGCGGGGAAGAGTGGCCACATATGTGGGGAACAATGGTTATACCTCACTACATTTATTAAAAACAAGAACGATAGCATGCTATTATGTTATAGCTACTATGATCAATACTAAATCTGAAAGTGCTTTGTAGTCGGGAGTTAGTACCAGTATTGAGAGATGGCGGAAGGATAGTAATAATATCATCCATTGTAATTGTAGCTTCACCTCTGCTATTAGGAAATAAAAATATATTGCGACTCTCTTCAAAACATTTACATTACATTCATCAAATTTAGTATCGATGTTTTCGATTTGGCCAACATAATACTAAATGCATCTTTTAGTTGGAAACTTCACTAAAACAAATTATTTCACTGAAATACTTTTGGTGTCAACATTTTCTTCAGAAATATTAACAGACCAGCCTTCATCAGATGTATGTGATAGGTTTGGTATTTTACTTTCACTCTCACTGCTAGACACCAAAAGTTCCAGTATAGGTTTCATTTTTGGCTGTTTCTTACCCTTCTCCTCTATTTCCTTTTGCTTCAAACTTCCTTTCTCTTTTTTTCCGTAACTTCTTCTTCCATCTTGTCCATAACTGGTGTACTTGTCAAAATTTCAGCTCGCTTCTTCTTTCTTCCGCCTTTTTTTATTTATATTCTGATCTGTGTTGACTTTTGAATACGGCCGGATTATTTCTGGGGACACGAAACTGGAGTCTGACGTAATTGTAGTTAAAGGTCATTGCTCTGAAAAATCTTTGACCTTCTGGTGTTACTCTCCTTGATCTTTCCCATTCTGTCGATACAGTGCAATGCTCAAAATCTGATTTGTTTGTTACTTCTGCGGCTAAATAGTCGTCGTCACCATAAACGTATTTATTTATGGGAAATATACCTGTGCTCTTAAAAGCAGCAATGCATTTTTTTTGTGTGAAAGTCAAAGGATAGGCATTGCTCAATAACTTAGTAACTTCATATATTGAAATCCTTTTACCATGATTGGGTGTACGCCAAGATCTGCATGCATCATTGCCGCCCCACTCCTTGTTAAAGAAAAATTAAGAGAATTTTCATTTTAAACCCATTTTATAACTTGATTGAGTTTTTAAAGTTTGATTTGAATGATTGAGGAAAGATATTGTTATTATTGTTATTGTCACGTTGCAATGATTATGTACCTGTAATGCTTACTGTAGGTGATCTTATAGTTATTATTGTTGTCCACGTATCATTGCTCTGCTTAATATTTCATTATTGGTAATATTTCATTTTTTATTAGTCTTGTACTAAGCGTTATTTATTTACTTGTCTGTGAGGTGTGTTTATTTATTTTTTTTTTGTTTTCAACATGAATGCACTATTTGTGAATGTAGTTGATCTTTTTCCCATTGGAAATATTTTTCTGATATTAAATACCGAAATAAAAGAAAATATTGTTTCATTTCGTTCGTAATCATTAAAGGCATTTTAGGGCAGTTCAAAAATCCGTCAGTTAGCAGGAATAAAATTGCTAATAAGAACACTTTAATTAATTGTGAAGGTGGGGCTGATGCTGACGCGCCGTCAAAAAAAGAATGTAAAATATAATAATCGTCCGCACAAACTAGCAGCGGTCAGCTATCTAGAACTAATAGACGTCGATCGATCTTGCTTTAGCCAGATTGCGGATCATACAATGCCCTATTTGCAGATATGGGAGCGTCTGCCAAAATATTAAATTTTGCTGCTACGATCCTACGATCCCTATAATTATCTTATTTTAAATTAGTAAAAAATAACTGATCTATCGTAAATTCAGAACTGTATTGTTTAATTAAATGCTAATGGACACTAATGTCGGTATTATATAATATTGGCAAAAAGCAGACAAAAGTATGAAGACGTCACAAACCGTTATTAGTGTCCCCTTGCAATATTTGAATAATTGGTTTTTTTAGTAAACCATTTTATAGTGATATAATAAACTGACCACCAGAATGGTTACGAATAATGAAGATGGCGGCCAAAGCGCGCCAAACATTTCATTTATGTACACCCACGACGAGGCCCTGCATCATGTGTTTCTCAGCGGCGGCGGCGCACCATAGGCGTAACATTTTGTTTAAAATCAGGTAACATTGATATAAGCCTGATGTCAAGCAGAAAATAATAAGCCATTACAAAAATGAAAATGACTAGACACAAAATAATAATTTACTAATATTGAAATATGCACATAACTAAAAAAATAAATTTTAAGTTACAGTTTGGGAAAACCAATTTTCATTTAATTCATAATTGATTAGAGGATTGGTTACAGATTGACTATAGGGTGTCGCTAGCCGCCGTGCCGGTCCGTGAGATTTCAGATACTAGTGCACTTGTGAATGAGAGGCGCGTGATTGGCTAGCTACGTGAGGTGACGCCATGTCTTCGTGATGCAACCAATTGTTTTTAAGTCAGCAGTTGGTCTAAGGTCTGCATGGTTAGCCTTCACTTTTTCTTTATTTTTGGGGTTCTCTTGGGTATGGCTTGGGTTAGCACTTTGTTAGCTTCCTTTTCTTGAGCCCCAGAGAGAGCGAAGCGAGCGGAGGGCCATATACCTGTCAATTGCAGGTCTTTAAACCGCATACATTCACAAGTGCACTAGTATCTGAAATATCGCTGCCGGTCTACTTGGGAATAATACTAATTATATAAAGAAAGAATGGAAAAACAAACTTCATTCATTACGAAATAAAATTAGTTTGGTGTTCATACTTCGTATTTTATTGTGACGCAATGCCTGGGTTCTTTTGAATTTTTATCTTGGAGTATTGTCTCAAGACGAGTTTTAATAATTCATGGCAGTGGCCATCAATGCAGGATTCATCAAAAAAGTAATCGCCAAAATAAAATAGTCATATAAGTATGCCACTTGGCAACTTCTTATGTCATTTATTATTAGTATATTGCACACATATTTTATATTTTTGTTAAAAATATTTGTTGTTTTATGAAAAAATTTAAAGTATTTTTCGGGTCCAGTTAACAATAGCGCTATCAAAAATAGCAATTTTTCAAAAAAAGAAACAAATTAGGTATTCTATATTAGTTTTATAATGGAAAGATTGCGGAAAAGTGATTATTTTGTGTTTTTTTTACTTGAATCATGAAACATATTTGTATCAGGCGTACTAACCCAAATTATGGGCGAAAACATCCTCCTGAATTAATTTCCCAATAAAGGCAATTGACAAAACACAAACAGACAAAACGAAACGAAGCGAAATCACAGAATAGAAAATGTTGACAAATTAACGGTGGAATGTTAGTCACGCCCACGACCAGTGAGAGCGAAGAGCGACTTTATACCTACCTACGCGAATACTTCCAATAAAAAATTAGCACGATCGATTGTGTGCTACGCGTCGAAAAATAGTTCTAGATTGAAATATTAATAAGTTATAAAAGAAAATTAATATTCCTCATTTTTTTTTTTTGGTAAATTAACTTAAAACAAGTTCCTCTTATTGCATTGAATAATTCTGTTAGGTAGTTTTGATAGCATTGTTATGGATCACCTATTTTTCTGCTGCATTACATATATCAACAACTAAATTTGAAATGTTAATTAATTTTCCATAACGTTTTGCAACTAATAATTTTGACAAAGAAACATCGGATTCTATTAGGTAACTTACGACACTTTAAACATGTAATAGCAAACAAGAAATATGTAGTTAAATTAGGTAGGTACCTAATTTTCTAAAATAATGTTCGCAGAGTACGACTATGAGTTTATTTACTTACGCATGGAACGTAATATTTGGGTTCAACTGAATGGATACTCTGTTTTCATGAACATTTCCTTCTAGACCAGTGTCGGCTACACGACGTGGTCGGCGTGCGCGGCAAGAGGGAGTACCGATGATTTGAATATGAAGTCGTGAAATATTGACATAGGGCTCAGTTTCCATAAAGTTTTAATGAACAACAGGTATACCACTATGTATTTTTTTGTGTTTTCATTTTTGATGCAAGTTTTGCATTATAAATGTTTATATAATTATGTTGATATTCTAATCTACATGGCATATTTTAAGGGGAAAAATTTATATTTTGACATGCTCTATTTTCTAATAAATGTAATTATTCTGTCACGTTATTAAAAACAAGCTGCCGATTTTCCATGATACAGACATAGGTGTCATCGGCAATAGCACCGCAGTAGGGTTAAGTAATAACACGGCTTGCCTACTATTTTAAAAGAAGGGAAAGAACAAGGAGGGAATGATGTTGGCGTTTCCATATTTAGTAAACAAATATGTCTATTTTTTATGTCTTTATTTTCCAAACATTGTTTTCAGTGGCGGCTCGTCTGGGTGGGCAAGGCGGGCACCGCCACCCGACACCCCGACACAAGATTCACAAGAAAGGGAAGCCAAATATTTTATTATACCAAAAGACACTTTATTATTATAAATACTGTTTTATTAAAATACTATATTACATTATTATAGTGAATAATAATTATTAATTATTATGAATATCATATTATAATATATAGTCTAATTATAATATGATAATACGCACCTCAAATGCCAAATGCACGCGACCCTGGACCATAATCGTTATTATTATTAGTATATAAGAATATGGAATGGTATCAACTATTGGGGTGAGCAACACGGCTGCCACATTTCAAAACACAGTATCCAACATTTTTCTCAAAATTTATTTTTTTTCTGCAAGCAGATACTATGTTTATTCCGCGTCTAATGCACTACCTAGTTTACGCATATCTATTATACTTTCGCAGATAAATTTTACCAAAACACAGTATCTACCACAAAATTTTTGTTTTTCTACGCCAAAACCCAGCAACTGGTATTTTTTAATACATAAATACTAGCAAAACCCAGTATGTGGTAGTTACTGTGTATTGAAAAATATATCTTAGTTATACGCTTCATGATAATTTACTCGAAACACAGCATATGGCACTTACTGTGTTTTGGTAAAATACTTTAAGCATTTTTGGTCAAGGACGCAGGTATTATTTCCGTACGTACTGCGTTTGCGTGTCAGATTTGTCAACATAACCTAGAATTCTTTAGTGTGTGACTTATTATTTTGATGTTATTACCTAAATATCTTTGTGGTTAAATATTTTTTGGTTATTATCGAAATAAATAACTATTTACAGATACTGTGATTTTTACTTTATACTTTGATGTATATTTTTTAAATATTTATATCAAAACACAGCAACTACAGTTTTTTCAAAAAAACGCAAAAATCATAAAATGATTTTTTTTACATAAAATTACCTCATTTTGTAGTAACCTAACCCATTAAAATTGCAGTTAAAGACCTTTAATATATCGAGAGCAATATATTTAATTTATTTTTAAATTTACTAAAAACTTACTTTCAAAATAGCAGATACTGTGTTTTGAAATGTGGCAGCCGAACAGCTGTAACAAGCCAGTAATCATAATAATAATAATTCTATAATATCCATCGTGGCGGCTCTGTGATCCTCCGTCTCGGGAAAAGCTCAAGATCAATACGCCAATGGTACAGACTTAAAAATACACAAAAACCAAAAATAAATTCCAAACAATCCTCCAACCTAAAAGAACCCTTAAAATCCATCAAATCCCACAAGTCAAACGCATAAGCTAATATCTAATAGAAACTTGCCATATTAACGGCTAAGGTGGCGACAAACCGCGTCCGCCAGCTAGGAAACGAACGCTGTGTAATAGCATAGCAGACAGTTTAGCGGGATTCCCGGCATATTGTTGATTCAGAATTGGATTTGGATTTCATAAAAGCTAAGTTTTTGCTTGATCTTTAATTTATTTTAAATTAGATATTAGATTATATTAGATATGAATCCGTATCACGACATCGTTTGTGGCCTATTGGACACGACGAGGTGAAGGGCAGCAACCGGAAATTTTATCTATTGGCCGCCCTGTTACAAATATTTCTATAACATCCTCCGACTTAAAAGGTTCACAAAAATTTTGTAGGCCATTTCAATCATCTATTTTTGATTTTAAAAAATATTTGAGTGGTAGCTTTTATTTAAAACATTTGTACTTATTGCTTATTTTCACATAATAGGGGTGGGTGTTTGGGTATCAGGCTTTAAAAAATTTCGAAAAAGTTTTACAATTAAAGATGCTATTATCGAACCAACATTTATTTCATTACAGGCGTATAATGACGAGGTACGAAAAAATAGAAAATTACTTACGGATCTAATAGAAACAACCGCATTTTTAGAAAAACAAGAGTTAGCCTTTAGAGGACACGACGAGAGTAGCGAATCTTTATATTTAGGGAATTTTAGGAAATTATTTAACGTTTTAATAATAAATTACGTGGACATCTTAGACCATACAAAAAACAGGCAATGTTTTTAAAGGCATCTCAAAAATAATACAGAATGATTTAATAGGCTGCATTTCTGAATATTTGTTAGAAACCATTAATATACAGATATAGCCTGCAAAGTTTTTCGTGGTATAAGTTGTTGATACGACGGATATTGCAGAAAAATCCCAGTGTGCCATTTAAGTGTATGTAAGTGAGGACAGAACCGCGAATGCTATGTATGCATTATTATACTCGGTACTAACACCATACGATTATAAAAAGAGCAGATTAACTTCACTTTCTTTAATTTCTATCGAAAAGCAATTACTGCATGAGCTTCATAATGACAAAAATAGTGAGAAATTTATCAATACCATTATTAATAAGTTCTCGTTAATAAAAGACAGGCGCATTAATTTAATCTACAAACAGTAAGTAATGTAGTTCCTCACGATTTTGTTTGATACGATGTACAGGGTGGTCCACATTCGAGGTACACCATTAGGATCTCGGACGGGAAGTAAAACTGTCGGTCCATTGCCTGAATATAAATATTCCATAGCGCACGTTAAAGATCCCTGACCTTTTATAATAATAGATCAAGAAATTTCGGCCGGTCGCCCGGTCGTCGGTTGCGATTTGGAAATTTTTGATTTTGGGGTGGTGGAAGGCATATTTTTATTTTTTTTACAGAATTTTGGCGAAACTCCTTAACCATCGCCCACCCTACCTTACAACCCACGAGACGCCACTGATTATTTTTCAGTCTTTGCGCCCGTTTGTTGTATGGTCTTGATCTTTGATCTGCATAATTTAAAACGAAGTTGCACACATAAAGTAGAACTTCAGTTGGTGTATTGGTTGCGTTTGTTTTTAAATTGGCAATAATTACGTCAAAGGTGAGTTATCAACATTAAATACACAAGCAATACACACAAAATAAAGATTATCGATTTGATCGAAATACAAGTAATAATTGTAATAATTGTTGTTTGAAAATCAGCCATACTTATTCGCATTTAGTATTTGCCACTAGTGTTGGGGAAACACCCCAACACGTGTAGAAACTATCGTTTTTCACCG
>MU182349.1:39054-60928 GCA_016904865.1 Pissodes strobi
TACGTGTGTTATAAACAACTGGATTTCAATTATAACAATGAACCACCTTATGGAAACAAGGAAAAACAAGCCATCATTGTTTTTCCACGGTGTTTTGCGTATGTGTTAAATCGTACCAAATCACATATCACTTTCTAAGACATCTTTGTCTTCGTAACATTGTAACAATATGTTTTTTATATCACAAATTTGCCATGGTTTATGTGGTAGGTTATGATTTTAGTGTTAAAAATGTTAATTTTATTTTAGGGAGAAAATTTGGGGCATGTTCCATCTCTTCGAGCGAAATAAAATCACTATTAGCAGCAATATTTGTTCTACAATCATTGCTACAACTGGATAAAATATATTTAAAAAAATTGAAACAAATTCTAAATTATCTGAAAACCGCACAGCTTCAAGAAAATTATGCTTATGGTATCCAATATTCTCATCGATTAAAACGTAGACATGAGTAACTAGAACAAAGCTGTTGATATTTTTTATATATCAACTTTTTTTTATGGCAGTGGCATACACACTAGAGGGAGATCCTATGGCGCTCGACGAGCGGTGTGTGGGCGAAAATGAAAGCTATAGGCCGAAAAAATCTAATATATTGATTGATATAAAATGTCGACATCTGTAAATCAGTCCTAGTAGTTAAAAAAAACTTATAACGCTTGCTTTGCCCGGCCTGGTTTCTAATGCCGATCCGCCAAACATTAAAAACAAACCGCTATTTTTGAAATCTCACCCTATACGCCGGACCGTAAACAAATTTAAGATAAACTTAAAACACCGTGTACGCATCCAGCAACGAATGTAGACTGGCACCAGTCTAACGGGCAGGCAGGGAGTGGCGGAGTAGAATTTGACGATGGCGCGGAGTGAATCAACTTACATTTTTAATTATGTAAACTTTGCTTAGGGCAATTGTTTTGTATTAAACCGTTGTCAATCCCACAAAGTAAAGCTGTAATAAGTCGTTTTTTTGTATTTTTCGAATTTTCCATTTAGTTTACTCTAGTATTATGCAAAATACAAACCAATCCACACAAAAAGAAATATAAATTTAAAAAAGGAACTGCCAAACGAAAGAATTTGGAAGATAATTAAAAGAATAATGAATAGCTAAGTCACGTCGTATGACCGATTATATGAAGTCTAGCTAAGTTATTCTGCTGTTTCAAAAAATGGTGATAAGTTCAATGAAAACAATTAAAGGAGTTGTCGAGACCCTAAACTGAACTCACTTCCTTTTGGTAAAAACAGTCAGTTTAGTGTTTTTTGGTTGAACATAAAAAATTATTTTTGTTTTTTTTCTATTCTTTTACCATTTACTTCACGCTAAAAAAAATAATATTTTTCTGTCAAGTTACAGAAATTTTACCAGAGCTTTTCAAAACATTACCAGTTCCAGGGTTTCCTCCCGCACCTACTTTAATCCTGAGTGAAACGCTTGCTTGGAAAATTGCATTGGACTATGCATAAAAATTAACTCCACAGTAATTTAAAATAATTGTTACAGTGATATATTTGATTGTAAATCTTTGAATCAAGGCAATGGAAGTGCAGCAAGATGCCTTACAAGAAAATGCCAATCAAGTTTTTCTGCTATGTTGGTGGTTTGGAACGAACCTTCGGCAAAATGCACTAAACCTAAAAGTTTTAATCATATCCGGATGATGCTAACATGGTTAGCGAAACGCGCAGAGTGCAAAAATTATGTTTCGGTATTATGGATTAATCTCTGTTTTGGTTTTAAAGTTTTTTCTGCAAAATAAAGCAACGCAGAAATCATAGAGCGTACATGGATCGCTCTGCTTTTCGCCTAACTATGTATGCAAATTTTTGATCCCGATCGAGATCGCAGTTTAGTCCCCGAACATTAACAGTAGACTAGAAAGTTCACTCTAAGCCCCGGCCCCCAGTTTTTTCATCCTTGCTCCGTCGCGGAACCTGATGAAATGCTGGTTAACCGCTCAGGCCTCGTGCCAGGTTTCACCTTCGTGGAAGTCTGACATCTCACCTTTGTTAGTGCTACATCGAAAGTGCCGACTGAGAGTGGACCTCCTAGTCTCTTGTTAATATTTGGTGGTTTAGTATCGTGGTTATTGTGACTGCAAAAATGCTGCTGAACACCTGCTTGAACACAATTTTAAACCACCTAAATGCTTTTGAAAGCAGCTCTAAAGAAGTAAGGTGGATTGATCAAGAACTGATGCGACAAATACGCAGTAAAATACTAGCGAGAAGTTCTCACGAGATTTATAATTGTGATAGTTTGGTGGTAAAAATGGGATACTGGAAATACCGAGAAATGGTAATTGGAGCTATAGCAGAGTATGACGACTTTTGAGCAATCACAAAAAAAACATGGAGTCCGTGTGAGTAGTCTCACCTATCCTCGATGATGTGCGAGGAAGTTGTACAATGATTGGGTAAGCGAGTTTTCAATGAAGTTATCTTTCGATTTAAACAGTCAAGTACTATCCCACATCGTTAAATTTAGCTCCAGACCAAGGATACGTTGATCAAAGCAAAGTTATTTTTAGATATTAAGACGAATATGTTGAAAGATATGTAATATTCATATCCATTCAGGGCACAAAACTAAAGATATATTTCAACGCTGGAACAAGTTTTTGAAAGAGAATGAAACAAACATTAAGAAGTAACACGGACAATCTTATCAGCACGCTTCTTGCAATGAGCGAACGTACAATAGACTTCAAGCGTTGGTACTGGCATAAAATAAATTAGCAGTTGTAACAGTCCGATATTACCAGTGTCAAATATTTCTGAATTTCATTTATACACCGCATTTAGGAAACAAAGATGCTGTATTTTGCACTCATCGGTGTATTAATTCTAAATTTATTGATTCGATTTGCTGACAATACGCTTGAAATTGCCGCCATCTTAAAATAGAGTTAATTTATAACTCTATTCTAAGTATGGGTTAACGATATATTTGTATTAGCAATTATAACACGTTGTGACTATAATTATTTTAGTTGATAAGCGAAGCACATTGTTATTATAATAGCTTGGCTTTATTTATATTTTATTACCGTAGAACGGCCTGCGAATCGATTTACATGTTTAAGAATTCTGTTAATAAAACCCGCAAATACGCTGCATTTGACTCGTCGATTCATATTTTATTGTCCGCTGAAATATTTCATAACTTTTTGGAACACCTTAGTTGCCGAACTCCAATTACCGTTTTGGGACCTCTGCTTTAAATATATTTATCTCTTCACACGGCAGGCTGCAGTTTTTGTAATGTTCGGTTGTTCGTTCCGAATGATAGGAATGGGCTATCCTCCCGTGATTGTCGCTCTCGATTTAGATTTTTAAAGGTTTATCATTTTCGTAGGAGTATTTCCTAGCATTTCTTGAAAGATGTAATTTTAGCTCATTAATTGTGGCTTCCGCCGTCGTTTGCCATCATAATAAACGAGAACTAAGTCGTTTATTTTCTTAGAATTATGCCTTGTATCAAAATCACCTTTTTTGTGCATAGTCCGCCATTTGCTTTGCGTCCCGTATGTTATCTTATCTACTCCATTTTATCAAATCCGAATTTTTATTTTAATGTAACCTTAATTTTGATCGTATGGGGAAGTTTATATTTTCTTTGAGGGAATATTTATACCTTTCTTTTTTTATATTCAAGTTGTCTGTACCTTCGTATCTCTTTTATTTGCTGATGGTCATTGCAAGTACATGGGTTTTTCTGGGGGAATTTTTTTATAAAGAAAATATGTTTATGCAAGGGGAGGCTATGTTTTTTTTTATTAAAGTAAGGGGGCTTTGTCTAATGCGCACTGGGTTATTTCAGGGTTTTACCAGCAGGCTACCACCTTTTACTAGCAGGCTACCACCTTTTACTACTAGGCTACCACTTTTACCACCGGGCTACCACTTTTGCTAGCAGGCTACAAGTTTTACTAGCGGGCTTCAACTTCAATTAGGGGGCCACAGTTCAGCTTTTTTGATTAAATTTGAATTTGATTTTGAACTAAATATTATATAAAACAGCTTTATATAACTCACTTATTATCGAATAGATTCGTTTTTAATGTAACGGTGATCAATATGTTCTCATTTTAAGAACACAGGCACTTTCTAACATATTGATAATGTTTATTTTCGTAGCGTTCAAATAATTTATTGACTATTTCACATCTTTTTATTTTTCAATTTAACAATAAAATTATCCTTTGAAAATAAATATATCAGTCACATGAGTCTCGTCAAGCTGCAAGGTCATTGTCAAGATCTAATGAAATTCAAACATTGAAAAGAAAATACATAACACCTTGCAATCGAATTAAAAACAGACATGAAACAATAAACAAACCTGTCTAATCGCAAACAGAATACGCAGATATATTCTGAACATTATTTGTGTTGGCAGCTGAAAATTATTTCAGTAGAAATTATGATTAAATAATGTTGTAAAACGTTGGCAGAATTGAATATTTTCTATTTTTATTTATTTGTTTACTTCCCTTCTTGTTTGCAAAGTGAAAATGATGTTTTGCGTTTGAATACATTCGTTTTCAGTCGATAAATAACGACATTGATAAGTTTGGATTATAAAAAATCAGCATTACTCCCAGGCTAACTCTAAAAAATAAATTAAAAATGTTGTTGTCTGCTTGAAGCACGTGCTTTAAAATATTACTAGAAAATTGTAACATTTAACTATCTGAACAGTTTGAATCTAAAAGTGAAAAGTATGAATATAAATGTAAAACATTTAGGATATGTTTAGGAGAAAGTTTTGCTTTCTGCCTATCAATTCTTTACGTTTTTTTTTTTTTTAACCAATGATCTGCACCTAGTTTTGTAATATAAAAATTAGTTAATTTTCATTTGGTGATTTTCAAATTCATTTATAAACGAAGAAACATCATAGTTAGGTATTTTAATTTATCAATATAAAAACTTCCTTTAAAATTAAATTCCTTTTCACCTCAATAATTAATATACCTAATAATTTTTCTTTAACTACATGAAGGTACCCATAATAGTTTGCTACGCTCAGACCAGCACCATTCGTTTTACAGCTTATGTTATGATGTGGTTCGGGCTGAAAAGTTATGTCTAGCCAATAGGGTGGATTAGCCGGTCAGTAGGTCACTACCACTTTTATAAAAATCGGCTGATAATGATGAATCAAGCTCAGTAAGTTCCGTAATAGTATATTATTTTATATGGAGGAAAAGTAATACTTTTCATGGCGCGCTCGTGTTTAACAGCCGAACGGAGTGAGGCTGGCAATAGAGAGCAAGCCATGAAAAGTAACTTTTCCTCCAAATAAAATATGCTGTTTTTTCTTCAAATGTCGACAAATTAATCCAAAAACGTCTCTTTTAAAGTAATAATAATTATTATTAAAGATAAGTGGGTTCGCAAGGCGTCTTAGACCGGTGCGATGTCGGTGAATAGGCTCAGGTTGTTGCTATAGTAATGTAACATAAAGCTGTCAGTGGACACTGTCAACAATAATTATATTTTTAAAATTGCGTTTTCGATTGCATTTTAATTCCGTATTGATAAGCAGTTATTGAGTAAGTTCGATTAAATAATAACCAATTTGTTCCTAAATTAGTGATTTTTAGAAATGCAGTCACAAATTGAGTGATAAATACAAATTTTAGTTTAATAACTCTTGAGTTGTTGACGCTTATTTTGATGTTCGTTTGTATTGTATCTATGTTGCTATGACAACACTTTTACCTCCGCCGGCGGAAAAGTGAAAAGTAAAGCTCCGGCGGAGGAAAAACGAAACTTCACTGCCGCCTACACAGTCGAGTAATGACGGATTTACTGACGTTTGAAGAAAAAATAATTTCCCGATCATCAGCCATTTATTTTCCGATCGCGCTTCGAATCCAAGGAACCCTACCGACGCGACATATGAATCAACTAATAAAAAATGCACGTGGTGCAGCTCCCGAAACTTCGTTGCACCTAAAAAATAGTGAGTACTTCTTGTATTACTGCCATATAATGTATTTTTTTTGTTGTTGTAATATATTGTGAAATGAATTAGCAAGTCTTAAAATGAAAAAGGTTTCAGTTTTTCATTTTTACGATTTAGGAGTCGGATGGCTAAGAACGATATCTGAGAATCACTCAAATTCCTTTTTTGGCCATAGTGGCCGAGAGCTAAAAATAATTTGTGAGTTTTCTACCACCAATATAAAGCATCCTGAGATTTTTGCTGACGGTAAAGGTTAGGTGGCTGAGATAGAGGATATAAGGTACTGATTCTCGATCATACATTTAAATCCATGGAAACCTTCCTGGTCGAAAAAAAATCTATTTTCGGCCAATAAAGTATTCAGTGACATAGGATCTGCAGGTTTCGATTTCGAATTACAGATGGCTCCCAATTCCAAAAATTCTAAAATGAATATCAAAGAAAAACGTGCCAACATGTGGAGGGCAGCAGAAAAACTCGCCAGGACGATTGGAATTAACTATGCAATAAATATAGAAGTTATTTTAAATGAAATTTATTTTCTAGAGGAATCTTAAAACGCAGAAACAGAAATCCATCCTGAAGAAAGCCAAGACGAGGTAAAGTCTAGAAAGGATTATCCAGTTAAAAATGTGGATTTGAATAAAACGAAAATGCCACACCAACACGTGATATCGTCACTGAATCTAATTTGAATAAGATGCATATTCTTCTTCTTCTTCCTTCTTGACTTTAGGCGAATCGCCGTTTATTATTCGGTAACTTGCCTATTACTCTGCATTCAGATTGTCGCTCCATCTCTTCCGAGGACGTCTTACTCTCCTGCATCCCCGTATGATTTATCACGAGCAATTTTTACTACTCTCCTGTACTCCATCCTATTTATGTGCTCATTCCACTCTTTTTTTCTGTTTGTTGTTGATGAATATTGACGTTTCAATAATGGAAGATGTAGTAGTAACTGAAAATAAGAGCATCATTTCCAGTCACCAAGAAATGAAATTAACTACAGATAGTTCTCTAGAAAGAAATATAGACACAGTATGAAATTAAACGAAGGATGCCAGGAGTTGATTACAATAAAGGAATTACCCAATAAAGAAAAGTTGCCCTGTGCAATATAATCGGCGGCACGGAGATTGATTATATTATTAAAGAGAAGAAGAAGATAGATTATGTCTGGAATAACTAAAGGAAAATAGTTTCAGAGAACAAAAATTAACTGAGTCTGATAGACCTAAAGAACTTAAAACCATGTCGCCGATCCATAAAGAGAAAAAGATAGAGGAAGAAAAGAGCAAAACCACGGAACTAGTGGCAGATCAAAACACAAAATTTCCCCCCATTCCAAAAATTTTAAAATTAATATCTGAGAAAAACGTGCCAAAGTGAGGAGGGTGACAGAAATAGCCGCCAGAATAATTGGAAATATTTTATCCTCCTATGCAATAAATGTAAAAGTTATTTCAAATAAAATTCGTTTTCTAGAGAAATCTCAAAAAGCTGAAACAAAAATCCATCCTGAACAAAAACACGACGAGGTAGAGATTAAAAACAATGATCTAATTGAAAATGTGGATATTGTGACTAAATTTAACTTGAATAAGATAAATATTGACGTTTAAAATATAGAAGGTGTAATAGTAACTAAAAATTAATGCATCATTTCCGGTAACCAAGAAATTAAATTAATTAACTACCGATATTTCTCTAGAAAGAAATATAGACACCAGCGCGAAATTAAACGAAAGATGTCAGGCGTTGACGGTCGTAACGAAAATTTTGAATACAGAGGAGACAATAGAAAATGAACACACGATATTCCATTAAAGCAAACGATGATGATGTCCGCTCAGGAAGAGAAATTTTGAAAGATATTATGGATAATCAACTTGCCGAAAATAGTTACAAACGGAAATCAAATTCTAAACATATGGACAGGGACATGACACCAATGAACCACGAGAACATGGTCACCTTTAAGACATGCGATCCAAGCCCGTCTTCGACAGTTATATTTTCCATGACAAGCCCTTTTAAAATACACCTCGACTCCTTGAGAATAATACCATATATATGCTGATTAAAGAATATCTCACGTTCAAATGTCAGACCCAGATCATTGGCAGATTCCACGGTTACAATAAATTCATTATTTATATCCTAAGGGCTCACAATTTGATTTGTGAATCTGTAGAAGCTAATAGACTTGCACTTGAAACGTAGATTCTTAAAAGGTTGGAAGAGCACCAGTACGTGAATTCATCGAGATCAGACTGCAAACCATTCGCATGACAGGGACCGACGACGATGTTGTAGAACTTCAAGTCGTCCGCATATAAAAGAACGCGAGACGATCCATGACGGAGCAACAAGAAGAGCTTCGATCCAATGTGTGAACTCTGAGGGACTCCAGGGCAAATTTGGCGTGAAGGACGTTCACAAAACATCACATGTTGACGATGCTCAGAGAGGTAGGAACAGATCCATGCTAAGTAGCCATCCGTGACTCCAATCTCTGAGAGTTTCCTAATCAGAAGCAAATGACAAACGCTGTCAAATGCCTTAGATAGATCGGTGTAAATGGAGTCAACTTGATATCCTTCCACGACTAAAAATTGATATACTGCGAGATTAGTGGCAGTTGAGCGTCCTTTCTAAAAACCATACTGCTCAAAAAGGATGTAGTTCTTATATTATTCTCGTCAGTGAACATGGACTCCATCAGCTTAGGGATAGCATAGAGAATTGATATTCCACGGTAGTTGGCAATGTCGCGATTGAAGGTTGGAAAACTTCCACATTGCAGGAAAATAGCTACCATCAATATACCTCACAATGGCGGAGCTAGAGATGACGAGCAATTTTTCAACAAAACTGTAGGGATCCCATCTGGAAACGCACTCTTGGAAGCATCGAGCTGTTTCAACTTCTCAGCAATGTCCTGGACATCAAAACTGTGCGAAGGCAAAGTGTCAGCAAACTCAACGGGCTTAATGTGTGTTAAGTCGACTTCATTGTATTGGGAATATGGAACCTGAAAAGTGAGAGGCAAAAGCCTCTCTTGAGAGCCCTCAAGTACTCGGTTGTTGTAAGACATCAGAGCTGGAAGGTTAGATTCCTTTTGGAGATTGTTGATAAATGACCAGAAGTGCTTGATGTTTTCAGGGATTAGATGTTCTGTATTGGTAAGATACAGGAGGTAGCATATATAAGTTCGAATCTTAACCTCACGACGAACAGCAGAAAAAAGCTCATAGTCGCTACCAAGGCCAGATTTCCTGAATCTTTCATAATGTATATTCTTGCGAGAAATGCATTTGCGAAGCCCTCCATCAAACCATTTAGCATACTTTGCAGTTACAGCACACTTCCTCGGCACAAAGCGATCGATGCCCTCCAAGATCACCTGATATTAATCGTTCTCTTCTATTATATGATAGAAGAGAACGATTAATATCACACACTTCACTTGTTATAATGTACTTTTTCTATTTTGTGTTGAAATTGATTCCATTTCGACACGCAAAAAAAAGTCTGGAAAAGATCCTCTTTTCGACACTACTTTTGTTGTGCTTCCAATAGTTTATTAAAGGAAATGAGACTATAGCGGATTAAAATAAACGTTTGTAATATTCTTATGGCAGTGGCACACTCACTAAAGAGAGAACATACAAAAAGCTGATAAAATAAAGAAAAGTTGCCCAGTGCACTATCATCGGCGGAATGGAGATTATATTATCAAGGAAAAGACGAAGCATAAAAGAAGAAAACAGAAGATGTCTGGAAGAAAAAAAAGGAAGAAAAAAAAGGATCGACTAACCACTACTTGTATATTGAAAAGCGACGTTCAATGACGATATGTGAAACAAAACAATTTTTTCATTTGCTAAAATATCTGATTTCATGTTCTGCTTTTTTCAAAAATTTCCATTCGAAACACCGCTACTGTGACCAGTGCTTTGAACCAAAGGTTTTTTACAATCCTTCTTTAATTTTTTTTAAATTTCTATTCCAACTGTGCCGTGTATATTTTTGCATGACGTACTGAATTTATCTATGAAATCAATACTCCCTGTAAGGGGCATTTGCGCTTTTTCTAATTTAGTAATTACTTCCGGCACGAAACTATAATTTGCCTTTAGAAAGTAAAAAGTAAAGTGCCCGAGAATCATCGCTGGAAAGTTCAAGAATTACACTTTTAATTCGGCAAAATGACCTGCATACAAAAATACAGCTTCTAGTTCCCTCATCTAGTTACAACTGGCTGTGGCTGAAGTGGAATATTGGATAGCCTTTCTCTGTACAGCTGGATTCTTAGTGGTGCTTTGAGAAAAACTTTTTCACTTTTAATTCTAGCATACATAAGGAAGTTTGTTTCCGATTTCTTCAGCGATTCTATTAATATCGTGGGCCAAATATGTCAGAGGAATTGAAATAACATTAAGTTGTTGCCAGCCAGCAGTATTTGACAAAAAATTTAAAAACTTTTCGTGAAGTACAGCATCGGGAAGAAACAATTTTGGCAATTCATATTGGACAAACTGTGATATTGGCCCTTTCTATTTACTTTGAACCAATTAAGTACGCCTTATGTTTTTATCCTTATGCGCTCCAATCATTATGTGAGCTATGTACCGGCCAAAAGAATTAGTGGTTTCACCACACTCTCGTACAAATAATTATTTTCCGTTTCAGATCTAATTTTTGAATAACGCCTAAATATAAGAAATGATCAACTTTACGTCTTCAAGTTCAAACACATCTGAATAAATGACTTAAAATTATCGGCACAAAATTCCGAGAGAGGTATTATTGGATGTTATTAAGGCTTGACATAAATTTTCGTTGAAGCGATTGTTGCACTTTTGGACCCGGAATCTTTGTTTTATCTTTTTTTGCTACATGTGTTGCAGCTTTCATTTGTTGGTCTATTTGAATTTTTTTTATCAGCTGTAATCTACCATAGAATAGACGAAGGGAACCTTCAGGACTTAATTTACAGATAAAAGTTCTCGCGTCTCCCTTATTTCTATATTTTTAAATAAAAGCAGTTTAACGAAGTATTTCAATGTGACATCTTTTATATTTCCTTACCCACGCACCAAGATCAACGCACGGTTAGGAGCAATAATTGTAAATGTAAAAAGACAATCAATAAAACGAAAATAAGTCCAGGTTTGTGTGATTACCCGGTGACGGTCTTAAGCAAATTGTGATTCCCCGAGCTCGCGACTATTAACAATATATAATATTCGTATTTTTTTCGTAATTGTAGTACGACGTATAAACGTCTATTTAGGATATTTCCAATATGCATTTTTTAATTTTTCATTATTTCCAATATTTCCGTAAAGCTTTTGCTAATTTCTTATATATCCTTTCTACGAAAATATTTTTCACGGAAACATTTTCACTTACAACAGTAGCATGCTCAGATCACAGTTCCGTTGTTTTTTTTTTTAACTTCATATTACAACTGAGCAAATGTAAGATTATATAAACGTTTTTTTGCATAAATGTGTATGAAGTTGGTATTTTAAAGTCTTAAACCTAATAAATCTCAATACCCTAAAAATGGAAAATAGGTACTTATTGCTTGGAGCGAGTCAACCTCTAACATTTTTGGAAGCTCAAGCAATGCTTTTGAAAATCGCATATCTGATAAATGTAAATTCGTCTAGTTTGTTGATTTTCATAGACCCTTTTATTTTCCTACACTTCGCTGAAAACCATATCTTGTGTTTTTGGTTTGCATCGAGGAATCGTTTGTAAACACTAAGAATTCTGAGTATCTAAGGCTAACAAGTATCTCAAATGAAGGAACAAGAGGAAAAAGCAGGTAAGTATTTTTTTTAATATTAATAATATATAATAATTTTATGGTTACAGTCAGTTGCGCCAAAGATGCAGGAGGGCGAAAACTTTTTCGGCATATTTTCGACAATATATAAAAGATAAAAAATTAAAATATTCTACCTGATCTGCTTCGAGGTTAAATGTACCCCGTTATGGGGCTATATGGGTAAAAGAGGTAAATATGCCAAGAAACACAGAAATCTAAATGAAAGTGCTCTAGATGAGAACCATATTAAAAGTTTTAAAAGTCGACAGTCATTACAGACTCAAATGAGAGTTGTTGGCCAAAAAGTTTAGATATGAAGAAAATGTATAAGCTTTTCACAGAATTACACTCCGCAGCAGTTGTGCCTTACGACATTCAACACCAAATTTGCTATTTCGTTTGGATATCCGCGCACGGATATTTGTGCAGAGTGCGATGAGTATGCGACAAAGGTAAAAGCTTTATATGTGGAAACCGATAAACAACAATGAACCTTCTTCATAAGAAATGGGCGGAATCCTTTTACAACCGTATAGGTATCCGTAAGCCATATGCATAGATCTCGCAACTTGTGAATCCATTTCACTTCATTATGAACTATTTGGAAGACGAAGTTCAGGAATTGGAAATTTTCTGCTATTTTGCAGGGAGGCACAACAAAAACTGCACAACATCCAGATTCATTCATTACCTAACGAACAATGAAATTCATGGTCTTATGAACATTAAAATCAAAGTTCCTGTACTAGGGCACTCACACTTTTTGGAGTGCAATAAAAATGTTAAGCTATGGAAGATAAAAGCACCGATGGAAACACCTGAGGATTTCGAAGAAATGGTGAAATTGTCGCGGTCGAAACCTTTCCCTTTTACTGTGGTAATTGGCAAGTAAAAAAAAATTACTGAATTGAAAGACTAAGTTGCAATCGAAGTACGCCACTAAACGCTCTTTTGAAACGCAGCCTACCAAAATCGTACATTCTTCATCCAGCCATAGCCGTTATTAGGGCACTACGATGCGGCAATGTCTACCATTCAAAAAGGAGTTCTTTGAACTTCATTTTCTTACAATGATGCAAATTATATTCAAATCTGTGCAAAGCCTAATGAAGCTTTGTAACTGCCGTACTCTCAAGTTGTTTTGTAAACAATCCCATGACCAAATAATGTATGTTAAATATATTAGTAATATTAATATATGCTGGCGATTACCGAGCGTTTTTTTTTTCAGGTGCCTTCCAAGAATGTAAGAGAGTTTCATCGTTTCTATGATCACTGCATCCATCTGGCAACAACCTGGATGATAGAAGCTCATTTTTTACTTTTTTTGGATAAAATAATTTTGTTATTTTCACAAACAAATTTTTTGTGACTTCTTGTACTGATTCTGTAACGTTTTCAACATTAAATTGTGTTTTTCTCAGTTTTGAGAAAAATTGACTTACCAGCATTTTCCTGTGATCCTTCAAAAATGCTTTAGCATGCGTTAAGCCGCAAAAATCGCATAATATGTTAAAATAAAAATACTTTGAAATTAAACTTGCTAATATCGGGCAGTTTTGTTTAAATTATTGTTAAATTATTATACCAAAAAAATAATTTAATTAAAAATATTAACCATTGGCTATTAAATCATTCATAAAAGTGCCATGTTATCCCAAATAAACGGGGCAGACCGATCAATAAAGGTTTTACGACGGCTTTGAAATTAAAAATAACTGTCAGAACTCTCCAAACAATTTGTACTTTTAAAAGATTGAGGTACTATGATTTATTTCGTAACGCATTTTAAAGAGTTATTTTAGGCCGCTAAATGACGCGCGTTCTTATTAAGCCTTGTGATAATGTTTTAAATAGAAAATTCAACCTAATATCAATCAAAATCTCGCCATTATAATATTAATAAGAAATCCAATTTTTCTTAATTTTGGCTGGTTATTGTTAGCTTATTTGGATAACTATAGAACTTGACATACATCGGTTTTTCCGATACCGTCACCTGTTACTCCAATATCAGTTAAAAATACTATATTTTGAGCTCACTCTGTTGAAGCGAAGCTATTTTTGCATAGATTAATTACACAATATGTAATAAATCATACTAAATAATAAATAGCACTTGCTGAAATGAAAATATAAAATACTAATTAATTATAATGTTTTAATTAATAGATTCATAAAACGAATCATTACTAAATATACACAGGGCTGCATTTATATCTTGATCCCTGTCTGGAAAAAAATCTTGAGATATAAAAAAACTTAAATACTTAAAAAAAATGTAGGTAAGTAACTGCCAAAAATTTTATTTTTAAGCTTGCATAGTAAGGATTAAATGTATCGTTCCTAGTCGAGTGCAGATAAAATCTATACCATATTGATAAAAGAATTCAAGTATGATCTAAATAACGAACAGAAGGCACTAAAATAAACTTTAATGAAAAATCATAGTAAACAAATTTGCCAAATAAATGTGTCTTGAGTGATCAAATAAAAAGCATCTCTTCCCGAATTTTAATAATTCAAGTGAAAATTTCAAGTACGGTCCACATAGCGAAGCAAAAGCACTAAAATATGCTTAAATAAAACCATCTTACTAGACGAATTTGGCAAATAAATGGTCCGAACGACGTGCCAATATTAAAATAAAAAAAAGCGTGCCTAGTTCAATACGGTAAATGACATTGAACAAAAATATGCGAAGGACTGTAATCTGCATTAAAAAAACACGATAGGATGGCTGCTTCCCTTTGCAACGGAAACTAATATTAAACAAAACTGCATAACCTAAACATTTACAACCGAATTTCCCGGTTTAGTGCCAATTAATAATTAAAATCAAAAACCCACACGAATCACTAAAAGTTGATTACAAGATTAAATAATAAAATTAAAGATAAAAACCATAATTCTTCATTGCATTGATTCTAACTCCGGTAATATAATAAATTCCATGAAATTAGCGGTATTAGCATTAATTGCAACTAATGGCTGTGAAAAATAGTTGCCCTTGATACAGCAAAATCGAAATCAATGGTTATTTCTACACGTATCTAAATCGCCTCAGAAAGATCTAATAATATGAACTGCTAAATTACCGAAAATCTACATTACACTTCGTCCGACACAAAATAAAAGCGATTAATTAGGCTGATAGCAAGGCCCCGTGAATGAACCATAACAATTATTTCATTTAAATATTGAAGCCCATAAGCCCCAAATTAATCTTTTAATCAATTTGACGTCAGGCCGAATAATCAAGCCAATTAAAGTCCGATATGAATGAACACGGTTAATTTAATAATCATTAAATAATAAACTACGCCACCAGACTAGTAAAAAACTATCATTCCATTTTAATCTCTAATTAGAATGACATCACGCCGATTAATTAGGCTATTACATCGAGTCCGAAATAAACGAAAAGCGAAATAATACAAAAATGCAATAAATAACGACCCGAGAAACGCAAAACATCTACAATTAACAAAGAAAACTTACCTCTTAAACGGAGGGCGAAACTACGCAGCACATAATAAAAAAAGGCAAGTACCAGAATGGCTGCCTTCACCAGAAAAAAAAAACCATTTCCAAAAATCCTCGCTTGGCGAGTTTTTTTCCCCTAACTAAAGCACTAAACTTAACGAAAACAAATCGCAATGGCTAATACGGGAATCACTACGATGTTAACCAACCAAATCCGCCGCAAATGCCTCGGAATAAAACAAATTTTACATGAATCGACTGAACAACGGAAAGGCTTCTCTGGAAAAGGACCGTACCTACCAAGCCGAACAAGTCGTCCCTTTCTCGCCTCGACAGATCAAGTACCCACGCAGGAAATTTCACTGCGACGTTTCTCAACGCTCCAATAAAACGGAGTCATTAAGTCACGCGGGACAGATATAAAATCGAATTCAATATTGGAATTAGATTTCGTACTTCGAACGAAAGCATGAATAGTACCGGGGCGTACTAAAAATTCACTTCTAGTTGGCGACCGAAACGGGATGTCACAACGCCGCAGCAGCTGCTCTTGCTCTACAAAGCGCAAAGACCGTGCTTAGAGTATTGCTCACACATCTGGGGTGCCGCACCTAAGCACGCCCTAACTGGATTCCATTCAGAACTGATTTGTGCGTCTCTCGGCGATAATTTTACAATTTTTGCCTTCCATCTTTATGGTCTTGCTTGGAAATTTTTGTCTGTATACTTCTATGCATTCTTTGTTGTGTGGTCTTATTCTACAGCACAGGGCTCCTCAATAAATTTTAATTTTATTTCATTCGACACTCTCTATGCAAATTTTGCTTCAGCATTAGTCAATTATTCATCATCCTCTAAATGTTCCTAACTTAGGGTTCACCCGAAAGTTACGGGAGTGTTCCCTAACCGAAACATTGAAAACAAAAACAAAATGTCATCTATTAATGAAATTGGACAGGGATTTGTAACACGCGTACAGTTTTTTGCGTGCTAGCGTTCATAAATAATATAATTTAACCTGATTTATGACACAGTAATAGCGAATGCCATTTATCCAAATCATCTAAAAAAAATTCTACTGGTGCTTATAGGTAGTCAATGGGGTAAACAAATTTGATTTACTCGATAGGGCTTGTCATTTGGTGAATGATAAGTTATTTATTATTTCAGAAACGTTGCGCTATCACAGTTGGGACACTGATAGATGTAGGATTTAATATTCAAGTCTTGTGGTTAGGATTTCAATAGCATTTATTACCAGTGAACGAACTAACAATAGCTGTTAAAACGGAAATAAGATCAATCTACATATGTCTAAGAAAATTATAACGGCTAAATGTACTCCCATACTGTTTCAATTTTTTTCCCAACAGGAAAACTTTTACTGGAACTTGACAACGATTGCCAGCTTGCAAGGCAACAAATACGAAAACTTACCAAAACGACTTCTCGAAACGTTAACGTTACCACCTATAAACTGCCATTTAAAAAGTTTTAGATTTAATGATATAGGGTGTGTTTGAAGTGAAAACTCTTTAGGCCTGATGAGCACACTATCTCCTGGGTAGTAAATGAAACTGAGCCCTTATGTAATGCGTCATGTAATACTCTTTCGGCAATCCTTTTACTTTAATATTTTTTCCCGAAAACGGTGTGAGGGGAATTCGGCGTGTTTTTAAGGCAACACTGGGGGACAGCCGATATAATTTTCCGGTTTCGCGCTATTACGACACATGAACGATTTTGCTTTGCTTCTCAGATTAATTTAAATAATTCTAATTTAATTTTCTGATGTAAATATAAAATTGAGGCTACCATTTTTTTTAATGATCGGAACACACACAAAAGCAAAATTATATACCACTCAACGAGTGGTGCGTGTGCGCAGATGATGGCGGACGTTGGACTTGAAGCGCTGTAGGTTGTAGTTTTAGGGAAAGATGATACTGGGAAGTCCATTCCAGAGCATGGCAGTCCTCTATAAAAAGGAGCCCCGTAAGATTGACGTCCTAAGTGTTTGCAACTGAATCGTATGTTTATTTATTTATTTATTTCCACTATGTTGGGGTTTGGAACCTTCGGCAACATGCACTAAAACGGAGTTTTATCCACAATACCGAAACAGAATTATTGCACTCGACGCACGTTTCGCTAACCATGTTAGCATCATCAGGAGATGATTAAAACTAAATTTAAAACTCTACCTAACTCGCTTTTATACTAAATGTTTGCTTAATCAGGCGGAACCAAAGGAACCAATCCTGGAATCCCACTAGTCACGCTTGATCAACCAATACAATCGACTATACGGAATAGGCCCTCTATCTCTATTTAAACTATTCTTACATTTAATAATTTCCATACTTTCATATGCGTCTAATAATGTCCTATCAGTTATATTATGAATTAATTTTAAATTTTTAATTGTTATTCTATGATTATTAAAAGCATGCTCGGCAACACTTGATTTTTCTGTTCTACCATACTTTAAATGAGCTATGTGTTCCTTGAATCTCAAAATCAAATCAAAATAATCTTTATTGCATAATTGATATATAAATGTGCTTAATATTAATCTTATTCTACGTGTTAAGTGTTAGATGTTCTCGTTTCACGGGTTTGATACGCGCAGTGAAAGCGCGTATACACTCGCGTACCAAACATCCAGCGACTTATGGGCTGATGTCGGCCCTTATAATCCTTGAATCTAGTTTGTATAGATCTCCTAGTTGAAGGTGAACTTCCTTCCTTCCTTCCTTTTCATGAGTAAATTTGAAAATGAAATCAGTCAGGAATTCGAATATTTTCCAAGGGTATGGTACAGATATGTGGATGACATTTTCGCGATTTTCGACACAAAAACCTCTAATATTGAAGATTTTGTAACCAAACTAAATAATCGTTTCCCCACCATTAAATTTACTTATGAAGTCGAGAACAATGGCAAACTTCCATTTTTGGATACTTTAGTGATTAGGAACGATAATAACACACTAGAATTTGATATTTATAGAAAAAGTACTGCCACTAACCGATATATTCCTAATGACTCCTTCCACTGCGACCAACACAAATTGGCCAGCTTAAATTTTTTGGTACACCGTATGGTTAACTTTTCTCTCAGCAGAGAAAGATTTAATAATGAAAAGGAGACAATTAGGAATGTAGCGAAAGTTAATGGTTTCAATACTAACTTAATAAATAGACTAATTAATAGGCATTTGTTTAGAAAGACCATTCGAGTTTCCACTTCTTTCGTCAGTCGGGATAAAAATACAAAATATGTCTCGATACCATATAATCCTCGGTATACTAGAGGACTTCAAAAAGTCTTTAAGGAAGTAGGTTTAAAATTAGTATACCAAACTCAGTTCAACATTAAGAAATTATTAGGTGGTCCAAAGGACAAAATTGAAATATTAGAAAGAAGTGGAATATATGAAATTGGATGCATGGATTGTAACCAAAAATATGTTGCGCAAACTAGGAGATCTATACAAACGAGATTCAAGGAACACATAGCTCATTTAAAGTATGGTAGAACAGAAAAATGAAGTGTTGCCGAGCATGCTTTTGATAACAATCATAGAATAACAATTAAAAATTTAAAATTAATTCATAATATAACTGATAGGAGATTATTAGACGAATATGAAAGTATGGAAATTATTAAATGTAAGAATAGTTTAAATAGAGATAGAGGGCCTATTCCATATAGTCAATTGTATTGGTTGATCAAGCGTGACTAGTGGGATTCCAGGAGTGGTTCCTTTGGTTCCGCTTGATTAAGCAAACATTTAGTATAACAGCGAGTTAGGTAGAGTTTTAAATTTAGTTTTAATCATCTCCTGATGATGCTAACATGGTTAGCGAAACGCGCGTCGAGTGCAATAATTCTGTTTCGGTATTGTGGATAAAACTCCGTTTTAGTATTTATTTCCAAATATTCCAATCGACAATTTTTAACTATTGTATAAGAATAGTCAATACTGAAATAATTTTAAAAATTAAACTAAACTAAAAACTTACAACTAAAAGTAACTTTAAGAATCTATAAATTAATGAACTCCCCTATAGAATAAATTGTCTTTGACACTAGAAAAGACTTTAATTTTTCCTTAAATATAGTGACACTAGAAGATTCTTTTATGTCGGGTGGCAAGGTGTTATACATTTTAAGACCAATAACATTTGGAGATTTAAATTTAATTTGTGTTCTATGGGGGTATATAATAATTATTTGCATTTCTGGTGCTGAGTCTGAGACAATGCTTTTGTTCATAAGTTGGATAAAAATCTCTATGTTGATATATGTTTAAACACGTTTCTAAAATGTATATTCCTGTAACTGTGAGAATGTTAATTTTTTTAAAAAGAGGTCTACATGAAGCCCTGTAATCAACACCAGCAATACATCTTAAAATGCGTTTTCGTTTTATAAAAACATCTACTGCCTTTGTAGATATTCCCCAGAATGAGATTCCATATCTTAATACTGAGTCAACTTATGCATAGTACAACAGAAACAATTCTCTTTGCGGTAATACCTGCCGTAAATTAAACAACATATAATAGGCACTATTAAGTCTACTAATAACATAGTCACAATGGGATTTCCAGTCAAGAGATGAATCCATATATAACCCTAAAAACTTAACATTATTGACATTATTTATGTTTGTGTCATCTATCTGAAGCTCTAAATTGTTACACCCATTTTGTCTTGCATGGAACCTCACACATTGTGTTTTACTTATATTAAAATAAGGACTGTTTTCGGAAAACCATTCATGTAATTTTTTAATTGCTGTATTTGCTTTAACTTGTAATTCAATATCTGAGGCACTGGAAATTAGTAGAGATGTGTCATCTGCATAAAACGTAATTGAAACATCGGGGAGTATTTTATGCAGCTCATTTGTATATAAAAGATAAAGAACAGGGCCCAAAATTGAGCCCTGGGGCACACCCATGATACATGTTTCACACCCAGGATTTTTCATAGTACTACAGCCAGATTTGGCATGGGGAATAGTAACATATTGGTATCTATTTTTTTTTAAAGATTCAACCCAGCTTAGGCTGTTGCCTTTAATACCATAATGCTATAATTTCTCCAAATGGATGCTATGATCCACACAGTCAAAAGCCCTGCTGAGATCACAGAAGATTTCAGCAGGGCTCTCAGCTGCATCAATGAATTCCACAAGATCCCCATAAAGAGCATGTATGGCAGAATATTTCATTCTCCATTAAATACATGGACAATCTATCAAGAAAGCAATACTCGAAAATGTTTGTAAAAGATGAACATAAGGTTATAGGTCTATAATTTTCCATTAAGTGTGTACTATCTTTTTTATGAAGAGGTACAATTTTTCCTGTTTTTAAAATCGAGGGAAATTTTCCATTACAAAAGAATAAATTTACTAAATAGGTCAATGGACAAGTAATTTGAAATAGCACTTGATGAAGAATGGTACTAGGCACTTCATCAGGCCCACATGATTTCTTATTCTTCGGCTTATTTTTTATCATATAAAAGAGTTCATATTCCAAAAAAGGAACCAGTAAAAGTTTACTCAATTGACATTCTCCATCAAGCCAAGTTTGTTCTCTGTTGTGTGAAAAATTTCCCACTTTACTTGTTAAGTCAAGAGCTGCATTTCTAAAAAATAAATTAAATTGTTGGGTCATTGTTATAGTTACCAGATTGATCAAGGATTGTGATTGAACTCTGTTTTTTCTTTGTTTTACTAGATAAAATATTTATTATATTCCAAGCACACGAAATAAGATTGCTAGCATTTATAATCTTATTCTGGTAATGTTTTTAGTATAATTTATTAATTCCTTATGTTCTTTTTTTGCTGCTGTATAATGCTCTTTTAGAATGTTATTATATTTTGATAAATGGAATAAATTTCATAAATTTGTACTTGATTCTTTAATTTGAGCTGTGACCCATGATTTATTATGCCTCTTATAACATTGTTTTAATGGAAAGTAAAGTTCAATGAAATGCCTGAAAATGGTGAAGAAATAAGATAATGCACTATAAATATCCCCAATAAGATATAAGGGAGACCAATTTTCCCTGCTTAATACGATCTTAAATTGACTTATTGACTCGGTATTAAATATTCTACAATGATATGAACTACATTCTTCCATTACCCCAATATACAAATCAACATAAATTGATTTATGGTCACTTACTATATTATCTACTATGTTTATACTTCCATGGATAAAATTTAAATAAATATGATCAATAATTGATGATGTAGAGGCAGTAGATCTTGTTGGTTTATTTATTATATTACATAGCACAAATTCATGGCAGACATTTATTAAATCATTATACTCATTGCTATCACTGGCCCTGTTGCAGTTAAAATCACCACATAATAGCATATTATTTTATATGGAGGAAAAGTGATACTTTTCATGGCGCGCTCGTGTTTAACAGCCGAACGGAGTGAGGCTGGTAATAGAGAGCAAGCCATGAAAAGTAACTTTTCCTCCAAATAAAATATGCTGTTTTTTCTTCAAATGTC
>MU182349.1:60938-76185 GCA_016904865.1 Pissodes strobi
GCCTCACTCCGTTCGGCTGTTAAACACGAGCGCGCCATGAAAAGTATTACTTTTCCTCCATATAAAATAATATACTATTTCTATATACCTTACATAGGTATATGTTGCAATGTATCACGCATCTGAAAAAGAAAGCCTTGCAGACTAGCTGAAGGAGACCTATAGCACGTTAAAATAATATATTTACCTTTGCCTATTATGCAAGTTACTTCACATACCTCACAAATCTTTTCCCGGCAGAATAATGTTGAGGAGCAGCTGATGGGTGTTTCTGTTTGGTACAGCTCTGGGCGGAATCATAAGTGCCAGCTCATTCGAACACCTTCCGTAGTAGTATCGATAGTCCACAAGTAGGTTACGTAAGTCAGGAGATCTCCCGTTGATCTGTGCTTGCGGAAGCCATACTGGCCATCGCTGATGATGACTGCCGATTCGAAATTTTTAAATAGCTGTTCGTTGATCAGCTTCTCCTTGACTTTAGACATGATGAGAACTAAGGCAATTGGACGGTAGTTATTTGGAATCGTTTTTTACCTTTCTTTGAGATTGATTGTACCTGAGCGCATTTCCAGCTAAAAGGATACATACAGTTCTGTATGATAGGGAGAAAAGCCTGCATAGTGGAGCTGTTAGTTCAACAGCACATTTCTTAAGCACTATTGCGGGAATGCTATCCGATCCTGTGGCCTTGTTGGTATTTAGGTTTTTAAGTATTCGTTTCACTTCTCCTTGGCGAAATACCAAACACGACATTGAGAAATTCACTCTCGGAATAGTTAGGGGAATCTTTCCTTAACGATCTTAGGTAGAATTTTTTGCAAACATTTTGTCAAGAATGCTCGGGTTTTCTTTAACCATTCTATTGAGCCCTCATCTTTTGTCATCTTACGCCACTTTAGAGCTTTGTAGTGCCAAACCTTTCGGGGTACCTGTAGCTCCAGTGTTTTGATAGCAAGATCACAGGTTGCGGAGATAAAATTGTGGTCTGATGAACCCAAACACGGTTACGCTGTAGAAATCAGCATTAGTGGTTAAGAATAGATCCAGGAGGCTAGCAAAGTCGCTTCGACGCTCAGGTATCCTGTTAGGTTCATCAACCAGCTGAGTAAGTCCGTGACTTATAGCAAAAGTCTCGGTTTCTCGTCCTTCATCGTCGTTTTTGTTAGAGTGTTTCAACCAGTCGATGTTATGTACGTTGCAGTCTCCTACTATGACAATGCCTGAGATTTGAGAAAAGTCGTTTATATTGGTATTCGCTAGGTGGTCTACACAAGCAACTACTGAATTTGGTTGCTCCATCTGTGCTTAATTTGTACCACCATGGCATCGAAGTCTTTAGGTTTGTATGTTTCTTCTCGTTGGTAACATAAATCGTCTCGTATAAAATCGGGAGTAAAGGTCATATCCCAGTATTTCAAGGGAACATGAGTAGTGCTTGATTTAACTTTTGTTTCTGATAGAGCTAAAATATGAGGCTGCTAGGTGCTGGTGGACCGAGTTAATGTTTGTGTTTATGTCTCTTATGTTGCAGAATCCAATCGCAGTCTATTTTCTCTCTTGGATGGTTTCAGGCCTGATGATCCCACCAGTCCAGCCTCCACCCGGAGATCCGAATGGGAGGATATTTTACCTTGGGAATATTTTGATCTGGAAGGCGTCATCATGCAATCTTTTTCTTTTTCCACCCGGAACGGGGTCACGGAGGCATGGTGACGAGACATGAGAGAGAAGGAGACACCAGAGGTCATTTCACGCCACTTAAACCAATGTGATGGTATTTCGCCGGTTGATGCGTATGGACCACATCTACCATTTCCATTGCAAGTAAGAAGGATACTTTTGTTATGTTTCTAATATTTTCTATTGAAAACATTATTATCATGAACGACGACCTTGAATGAAAAATGTGACCTAGCGAGATATTGCATACCATATCAACCTAAAAAAAATAAGATATATGGTAGGTACTTTATCGGAGCCAAAAGTCCAAGTTGAGATAATCGCATTCTTGCATAGGAGGTCGGTTTCAGGATTTTTTGGGAAGTTTTGGAAAAATAATAAAAAATATTAGGACTATTTAGCCTGTGGGAGTGTCTACGGCTTCTACTAATTTTTGAGATTTTAGTCAAAATTTTAAAATACGTCTATACAGAAGTCGGGTATAAAAAAATCAAAAATTTGGCTCGTATGCAGATGCGCAATTGGATGTCATTAAATGTCCATATTTTCGTTTTGTCTTGAAACTGTGGGAAAAAGTGTCATAAACTTTCGGTCGTTTCATATTTCATTTTTTTTAGACTTTATGGTTGGCAGTGGAAGATCGCGCTTTGGAAGATAGAACTTTTTAGTGGTAAGTTTTTGTAAGAATTTTTTTTTCAATTTTTTTTATATATATTTTTTAATTTATTATACTGCTTGGACGCACAGTAGGTGTTAATGTGATTCTAAAGGTAAAAGATGGAAAATTTATGAGTAGCCGTTTTGAGGTTATGATTTTTTAAAAGTTTTAAAAATTTATATCTTGGTTGCTATGGAACTGAGATAAAAAGTGTTTTAATAAAAAAAATGTGTTTTTGAATATTTGTCACATTTTAACAGTGTGTCAAAATTTTTATGAAAACTTTAAATTGACGGTATTTGTATGATATGCACATAGTTAAATTTTTTTTTAAATAATAAAATGGTTTTTAATACATAAACGAAGCGAGCGAGCTATCTGAAAATTGAGTTATCTAAAATTTGAACGGGGGTTCGTTTAGGGTTTTTTCCAAGAGTATGGGAAAATATAGAGAAAATTCCAATATAAAAAATTAAGAAAAAAAATTTGGTACTACTTTTAAAAAAATGGCTCGTATGCAGATGCGTAATTGAATATCATTGAATGTCCATATTATTGTTTTTTTTTATTTGCGAAACTGTAGAAAAAGTGTTATAAACCTTCGATATATTTTTTTAGACTTTATGGTTGGCAGTGGAAGATCGCGCTTGGGAGAAGAGAAGTTTTTAGTGGTAAGTTTTTGTAAAAAAATCATTTTTTTTCTTTTCTTTTTAATTTATTATACTGCTTGGATAGATAGTAGGTGTTAATGTGATTTAAAAAAAAATAAAAATTTATGAGAGCCGTTTTGATGTTATGATTTTTTTAAAGTTTAAAAAGGTTATATCTTGGTTGCTATGGAACTGAGGTGAGAAGAATTTTTATAAAAATATGTGTTTTTGAATGCTCCATCGAAAAGGTAGGAAAAAGAATTTCGATTGGATGTATAATAAGGAAGATATTGGCTAAAAATGGGTAATGATTTTTTTTTCGTGCAAAATTAAAACAAAATATTTCAGCCGGAAATTTCAGGCAACCACGATGTATCATTTTGCCCAATAAGAATGAGTTTAAAAAATACCTTGACGCTCACTCTTTACCTTCTAGGGCGAGTCCGAATTGAGATGCATAGTTGAGGGGGGCTTAGATGAAGACATAAATGCTATTTATATTAGTGAAAATATAACCTTAGTTATAAAATGTTTAGTATTGCTTTGTTTTTAAATCACCATTTAAAATGGGCACAGTTTATCTTCGGTGTACTTATTTCGTTATTTTTTCTCTATTTCATTTCTAGCTGAAGTATTGTAATGGGCTCATATTTTATTATTGAATGGCCCTTCATCAAACCTTAAACCAAATTTCGTTAATGACAAGGGCTATAGAACGCAGACTCGCTATATATTATAAATTTACGAACCAGATATGTAGTTTAGAGCGAATAAACTTATTACAAAGTTTGAAATCGATAATTTCAGCAGATGAGTTTTACGATGAAATTTGAAAATATCCCGCCACTGGTTCTACTTTATTCACTAACGCTGAATCTGCATCTTGAGGTTGAAGAATTACAATTTTAAAATTGGAATCCATAGCTTTATTTTAATAAATCTACATAGGCAAGTTTTTTTCGGATAATTAGGTTCTAAAATGCCGAAAATGCGAATGATCAATTACTAAGCATTCTCATTTTGTTCTTGTTATTACGGGAAAGCAATTAAACAAAGAAGAAAATGTTTTAAATTGAAAATTTTAGGACAATTCTAGGATGCTGGATAGAAGCACTCACTGTGTAACAGTAACAAAATATGACTGTTCTAAAGCATGAAAATGTTTAGTTGTATTAAAGGTACAAGCTTATTTATGATATATTAATTATTTGTTCTAATAAGTAAATTTTCACCAGCAGTGATTACATTTTGTCAATTGGAGTCACCAGATGCCCCTGTTGTGATCACGAAGATTAAGGACGATGCATATGTATGTAGGTAGAGAAAAAAATATTTAACGAAATTTTACGTGAAAATATCACCTGATGTTGCATTTTCTCAGCAATTCCCTTGCCTTATAAATTGTGCTTTGATAGCTTGATTAGTTTTGTTCCCTAATACTGGCAAGCAAATAATAATGCAGCATTAGTAGCCATTATTTTCCGAGACAACCAAAATATATTGGCAATCCCGAAATATAAACCAACTTGTTGTAGTGTTGAATTTATCGCAGATTAACGGAAACACAAAAATGTGATGATCAATCGGCTTATAATTAATCTATTTCCAGTGGCTTGATAGCTACGAAAGGAAAATTAATTTAGGAAATTGCCCCACTTGTAGCCATCGCTATATTCATATGCCGGTAGTCTATTTTTAACCCTTAAACTAGCCGTAAACTATAGAACCTCAATTTTAGGCTCATATTTTTCATAAAATTACTTCCTAATCGTTAGCAAAATGGTTACGGTTAAAAAAGCTTCAACAAAACACTTATATTTTGATATCGTGTTACTCACAAATGCGTTATTTTTGATGACTTGTTTTAAATGTAAATGATGCTAAATATATTGTGTATGGTTTCATGCAAAAAATTAGTCCTACTTGAAACCTCAAATATATATCAAAACAAATGGCCACAATAAGTGCTCCTATCATCCTGGAGGAAATATGACTGAGACAGCATACTAAATAAGATGGCATATAACGCATTTTTCCTCTATTTTCACTAAATTTGGCATCGCTATGAAGCATCACAGTATTTATTTTGCCAAGAGATTAAGTTGCACGTTTGCGGCATTCCGTACCGCAGTATTGTAAGAATTGAAAATTGCTTTTTTTAGGGTTTTTCGTACTGAGTGTTACCTTGTGAGTATGTTACGATATATAAATCTCATCTTATTTGTGTTAGGGATAGAAACGTATTAAATAAACCACTCAGCGAAAATAATTGTAAGATATTGCCGACAATTTATTCGAATTTTTTCACATTCTTGAGTTGATATTTCTATTTTATATTTAAAATATTTTACTAGAAATATGTGTAATATCCTTTATTACTGAATAAATTGCAGAAAATAAATAGATTTTAGCTTTATTCTTATTTTGCACGTACGGCATCCAGTACCGCAACGCGCCCTCTCACGTAATTTTCGAAGGCGCGCCTGCCGTAGGGTTAAATTTAGACGTGGATAGGGTTGCTACAAAATTTTTCCTATCGTCAAATTTCAAAACCATAAGGTATGTAAATGAATTTATTTGTATGTGAAGATTGAATACTGTTGGGGAGACACCCCAACATTTGTATTAACTTAGTTTTCACCGTATTGTTTGGTGATAACACCTTGTATGTCTGTAGTATGAATGAATTAAACTCCGGATATGTTTATTTCACCCAGGTAAACAGCAATTTGTGCATTTAAGATATCGTATTTCAGTTACTCCTTAGTCCGAACCTGGATTGTCGGTAGAATAGATTTCATTATATGTAGCAATCGCTAGAAAGTAAGTTGTCACTCCGTCAAAGAAATCGTTCTCAATATAATATAATATCTTTGTCTCCGTCAATGTTGGGTAAACAACAATATGTCAAGTAAAGAAAGAACATGTTTCTACCTCCTCAAATTTAGCGCCTTGTTTTTGGTGCCCTACAAACACTCACACTTGATGCAGTAGCCTTTGTCGCTGCCCTGCTTGAGTTTGGCGCCAAGAACATCTACCCAGTCGTACCCATTAGTTTGCACAGATATTTAGAAAATATCTGCTGTACTCTGTGTTACCTTTTTTCAACACTAAATTAAGGACCCTTTGGGCGTTTTAACGCATTTTCTCAAGACAGTACAACTCGTAGCGTCTCTTCTGTTGAAAATAGAAGAAGGTAAAATGGCGGGTGTAAATTTGTAATAGACAAATCTATTTCTGTCCTCGAGATTCGAATCAACTGTTCGAAGTCTTATGTCCCTGGTGTTGTAAAGTTGAGAGAATAGAAGAAGTAAAATCACAAGGTATTTCGTGTGAACGGAAAGGCAGTCAGTTGAAATTTTCAAATAAAGAAGGTTTGAGTAAATTCAGTAAAGAGAGAAGTCCATGTTAGATTCAAATAATCAAGAAGTTTTGGTAGACATTTAGTAATAGTTAACCTCATGTACAGTATTTAGTTTTATGTATGAAAGGATGAATGCTTGAAAGTAGTTAGAAATCATTGTATATATTACGCGTATATAGTATGTGATACCTAAAATACATGTGTCGATTCTCACCCTATGAATAAATCGCCACCACCCTATTTTAATACAGTCCACTAATTAAAGTGATTGATTATAAAGTTAATTACCTCCTTCACCTTTGTGGTCATAAATGATTTAAGAATTAATTGTTTATACCCGACCAAATACCAAGCTAGCTTTATTATGTTGGAGGCTTTGCTTCTCAGATAAATTAAATAATTCAAATTTAATTTTCTGATGTAAATATGGCCGAGTTTTATTAATTTTCCATTAAAATAATATTTTTCGTGTAAAATTAAAACAATATATATTTATAGTAAATGTCAAGCAACCAGGATCTAGCAGGAATGAGCTTGAGAAAGACCTTGACGCTTATTATTTACCTTCTTGTGACGAGTCCGAATTTAGAGATATAGTTGAGGGAAGGAATATCAGATGAAGGCATAAATGCTATTTATATCAGGGAAAATGATTCAGAGGACAATGAGTTCTTATCTCGGCTTCAAGCCAAGGTAAAAGCAAATGCCAATAGGAAAGATAAATAATTGTTGCGCCGCAAGGAAATAATCATATTAAATCCCTGTTTATTCTCTGTTTCAACTAATTTTTTGATGAAGATTTTATTAATCACCAAATGCAGAGCCGATAATCTTACAAGAAAACTACATTTGAAAAAATAAATGCGTTCTTAGGAATAAATGCAATTATGGATATCAAGCATTTGTGTGGATTATTTTTCCAGTGTACCAAACCTTTATGATAACTATATTAGTTCCATTATGCCAAAAAAGATCTGGTTGGCTCTTGAGACCATTGATCTCAATATTGACGTCAACTTAATTGTGATTCGGAATAATGTATTCACCTTTGTAAGATACAGCTGTTGATAAAGCCACAACTTATTCTGTGATAAAGCATTTAGAAATAGCCTTCGCGGATGCACTTTGGCAGAGGTGCTAGGAAAAAAAAACTGATACAACCTTTAGTGAAAACCCAAGCACTGGGTGTAATATGAAGATGAAAGGTTAGGTCAACATGGCGCCTAATGATGTTGTTGATAAAGGGGGTGTTTGTAAATCCTGTTAAAGAGATACTAAAGCTGAGATAAAGTGCATCTACTGCAATGCGTGTTATCATGGGGCCTGTGCAGTTCGAGTGCTGGGCATAAAGGTCGTTGGTTACAACGAGTTGTGTTGTCCAACATGTGCTGTCGATCAAGAGGCTTCAATGTCAGAAGATAGCAGGTTTGAGGGCATTTTAAAGCAGAATGAGACCCTCAATTAGGTAATTTTGTGTATGTTAGCGTTCCAAGAGCAGATTCGGGAAGAAATGGAAAAAATAAATAAAAATGTGAAATTTCTAACCTCACTTTTATTGACGAATAATATAGCCGAAAAATCGGTAAATGTGGCTTGTGCAGAAGAAAAGGCCGATCAGTCTCGACAAAATATGGTAGAACTGATCTCAAAAGAGTTTTTCCCAGGGAAACCAATGGGGGAACAGAAAATAGGTATATACTACTTAAATACAGAAGGTATGCGTACAAAAATACAAGGCATAAATGCCTTCAGTTGAGTTCATTTGTAAAGAATTTCCAGAGTGTCTGCTTGTAGTGGCTGGAGACTATAACCTGCCAAATTCAATATGGGAGAATGACGAAGAGGTAGGACTTTGTGTTCACTGTGCTGTTGATAAGCCATCTGGTTCAATTGCAAATTGTTTTAGCTTTTTCAATTGTTTACAAAAAAATGTGGTACCAAATAAAAGAGGTAAATTGTTAGATTTAGTCTTTACTGATATAGAGGAACTAAAGGTAAGGAAAACAGTATACTTGGTTATGGGTAATAGTGAAAATCAATAATCATACAGCAGTTGAGTTTGACTTAAATGGCGGCAGTAATGTCAAAAAATTGCTTAAATATGAGGAATATTTTTGGAACTTTAAGAATGGTGACTACATTTCTATTAATGACTTTTTAGCCAGTGTAAATTGGCTCGCATGTTTTAGAGATATGAAATTAGAAGAAGAAATTAAACCTTTTTATTCAGTTTTATTAGAAGCTATTCGCTTATTTGTTTCCCTTAAAAAGTATAAAACATCCAACTTTCCAAGTTGGTTTAGTGCTGAGCTTAGAAGCCTTGTCATTCAAAAAAAGGTAGCGCATAAGCAATATAAGAAAAATTGTACCATAGATAATTATAATATATTTTCAGAATTAAGGGAGCGTTGTGGTGGGCTACATAAAATTTCTTATCAAAAACACATAAATAAAATAGAATATAACTCGCAGGACAATCCAAATGGGTTTTGGTCCTTTATTAACAGTCAAAAAAAATGGGTACAGTTTGCCTGGAAAAATGTTTTACAGTAATAAATATAGCGAATGTAGCACTGACACAGCCAACCTTTTTGCTGAGTACTTCTCGAATGTTTATTCTCATGACACTGAAGAATTTTTTCAAGATATAACATATGAAAAATTTGTTGACATTTCGTTGGTTCAGTTCTCCCTTGGTGACGTTTTTGAAGCCATAGATAAAGCACCTCCAAAAGCAGGCGCAGGACCTGATGGAGTCCCATTGTTCTTTCTTAAAAAATAAATTTGCACTTTGGTACCACCAATACAAAACCTGTTTAACTCTTGTCTAAGAGAAGGGTAATTTCCTGCTTTTTGGAAAAGTAGCTTTTTGAAACCAATTTATAAATAGTGACCGAGAGAGGATGTGACCAGCTACGGGGCGGTTTTCAATTATTAATCCGGAGCAATTTGGATTCATGAAAGCTCGCTCGTCTGACGTAAACTTGGCTCTGTATGTCAATTTTATTACTGAGAGCCTGGAAAACGGTTTACAGGTTGACTCGGTCTATACAGACTTTGCTAAGGCTTTTGACCGAGTCAGCCATGACTTATTGATTTATAGGTTTGTAAATTGCTCAAATTTGCGGATATAAAATTTTTTATTGCACTAAAATATCTAGCACAGGCTGAGGAGTTTCAAGAATATCTTGACATTTTTTGTGAGTAGTGCAAGATTAATAAAATGAACTTAAATGTTAACAAATGTTATTCAGTAACATTCTCTAGGCTTGAAAATCCGATTCAATTCGAATATAAACCAGATAACACCTCTATAACAGTAAAATAGGAGATACGAGACTTGGGTATCCACTTAGATAATAAGCTTACTTTTTCTAGTCACATAAATTATATAACTTCAAAAGCAATGAGAATGCTTGGCTTCATTCAGAGGTCATCAGCTGATTTTTCGATTCAAACCTTCAAAAAGCTTTTTTGTAGTTTAGTCCGGCCTATATTAGAATATGGGTGAGTAGTTTGGTCGCCATCTTATAACTGCTATGTAAAACAAGTTGAATCAGTTGGGTGGTTACTTTTAGATGTGGGTACCAGAGGGAAGAATATGAATATGGGAGAACGCAGCAATAGATTGCCCTGAGTTGCTGGCTCATTTCAAACTAAGAATTCCATATAACAGTACTAGAAGTAACAATGCAATTTTGTATGTTCCCTTTCATCGAACCTAATTATGGGGGGGGGGGGGGGGGGTGGAGCCAGTAACTCGGTTAGTAAGATCTGCTAATAGTGTTTTCATCTGTTGAAAGTTACGAGAATCAACTCAAAAAACGTTAAGGCTGTGATTAAAACATTATTAGTGTCAGGATTGTGTACCTAAATAGATTACCTATAATGATTAAGTGGTTTAATATTTTGTTATTGTTTGATGATATATTTAGTTAATAATTATGAAATGCATTGTTAATTGTAACATGGTTTATCCGTAAGTAAATAAATAAATATTGTTCTTATTTTAGAGAAAGTCATTATATCGCGATTTTGAAATGCATCTATGAATAAAATTGATAAACCCTTCAAATTATTATCATTAGTGAAGCTTACTCGAGAACTTAGAAAAAGTTTCAACATATTTGCTCGCAGAGAAACTATTCTGTGACAAAGACAACTAGTGTGATATATGATGTTTTTGAAAGATTGAACCAGTTGTAAGAGGGTGGTCTTACCAGAAAGAAAGTGTTGTTGACTTAATGTGCAATATAACGCACAAACATTTTTATGAAGAAACTTGGTGAAAGTCTTGATGCTCAAAACACCAAAAAATACGAGACAATCGAAAGAACCTGAGAAGAAGAGACCAAATCAACAGTCAATTATTGCAAGCCAATCCAAAAAGAGAAAAAGGATTTTACGGTCCTTACAGTAGAGAGATCTTGCAGAAATACGTTTCACAATCGCATCCAACATGCAGAATTGATTATAGTCCATCATTTTTAAAAGCATAGCAAGGAAGGATTCACAATTTTAGCAGGGGCAGTGTAGGTCAAATTAGTTTTTGTATTGGTTGTACACTTTTTTTCCAATTTTAAGTTCCTTTGGCATATGGTCCTTCCTCGTTGCCTTTTCATTTAGAATATTACTATTAAAACGACATCAAACACCCATTGTATAACATATTCGTAAAAGCTACCATATTTTTGAATTTAAAATGTTTTAAAATAGGATTAATTAGCAGGGGACGGTAAGAAGGCTCTCCGTGATGTCAGCTATGGAATCCAATGAGAAGAAATAAATACGCTGGCGGGCTTTCTTGAATTTCAGTCTTCACAGTAGCTTACACTTCGTCGCTGTGATCCTTCTTAAATTTAAGTAATTCATAATTCCATAGGGATTTTCCCGAAATAACTAGCAGACGTGATATTTTCCCTACCTATGTACTAATTTCAATCTTCTTTACTGATTCTATGGCCGTTATTGAACGAATTCTCTGTTAAGCAATAATTATTGCGATCTGAATTATAATCAGCGAAATCATACTATACATTTTAAGTAGATTATATTTATGTTGATTAAACATAATGTTCCGCAATCCAGTAATATACTAGCAAACATAATTTAAGAGTTAACAGAGTTTCAAAATGTTGGCAACCCCAAGGGGTTATATCACGACTACAAAGAGGACTTTAACGTTTTCTCCTTCCAACAAGTCCGGGATATTCCTTGAACTTCGATCTATATGTCGAAAAATCCGAAGATCAAGACGGAGACGCAGGGAAAATAAACCCTGGGTTCTAGGGTTGTCAACATCTTGGAGACAAAACAGATTCTTTTTGATACTATTTTGATATGCATAAGATACTAAATAAATATCACCCTGCCCTAAGTTTGAACTTGAATTTGCTAAATGTTATGTAAACATTAAAGACAAATTGTGAACTACGCGAAAAGTTAACGGAAGCGGTAATGAACCTTAAACATGCAACAATCAGCACATTTTATGATATAAATACGCTAGCGAACCATCAGTTCGGCAGACTTGTCTCTGACCTAAAACCAGCTCCTGGGCTGTCCACATGGGCGCTTTCAGGTTCTAATCTATCCTGTTCTCCGCACCCTAACCTAAGCTTGGCTCGATGACATGGTGGCAAAGTCTGGAGGTTTCATATCCGCAGTACTAAAAGTCGGATCTATGAAAATTTTGTCAAAGTTCTGAGAAAGATAATTTTCTAAGTAGAATCTGTCAAGTAGTTAAAAGTCCATTATATTATTTGAGTGAACTTACTATCAAAACAACCTTAAATGAAACACAATGCAAACTCTTAAGAAAAACTATATTTATAAAACAGTGACTAAAGACCTATAAACAATTCCAAAACATATACCTCAATCGAAAGAGCATGCGCACCTTAGTCTATCATTTGACCATGCTTGGCACCATCCGGAGAAACAAACCCCAGATTCCAAGTGAACTGATCACCATCAAACGGCCAGCCCATAGTTCTATGTTTGCGTTTCAAGAGCAGTGTACTCTAGTTTCATATATACCTCGTAAAAATAAAGTATTGCTGATGCTATCTACTATGCACCATGATGACAAGATTGACGATTTAACTGGAAAACCTTAGCTAATTATGGATTATAATAAAACGAAAGGCGGAGTAGATACTATTGATCAGCGATAGTAATTTCTTTACGAACTAAGGAATATTGCTGGTATAAACTCTTATATTGTATACAAATGTAATAACCAGGTAAGAATGCATCACAGCAAGTTTTTAAAAAACCTGGGTTATGAACTTGTCAATGATCACCTTACACGAAGAGTTCAACTAGAAAATCTGCCTAGAAGGCTTCGTCTGAGGCTTCAATAAATTACTGGTGCTCAAGTTAGGTATGAAAGGCCTAACCAAAATATGTCTCGCGGAAGATGCTCAGAATGCAGCAGTAAAAGAAAAAGAAAAACAAGATACAAGTGCCAAAATTGTGGGAGATTCTTATGTCTAGAACACCTTCAAGGTCTATGTGCCGCGTGCTGCCGAAGCCTATTTTTATACGAATAATTTGAGTTTACTTTGGACTTTTATCAGCTTCTAACTGTATTATTTAAGTTTATTGTTCATTTATTATCTTTTTTTGTGAAATTCGGAGTTTTTTTATTTTGCAATAAAAATATATATTTTTTTTAATTACCTTTTTCCGATTATTTTTCCAGGCTTGCATAGTGGGGAAAAAGCATATTTTAAGGGCTTAAAATATGATTTTTTATATTTTGATAAATGTAAGTTCAAATAAGCATCTTATCTCACTAAAAAGCGTTTAAAAGGTTTTTTGATATTTGTTATACTTTTGAAAAATACCGGTCTAAGGGACCCTACGTTACAGGAGATTTTAAATTGAAGCACGTTACAGGTGGTTTCTGACCAATAGAGATTGTTAATGTTTTCTCATTAAGTCTTAGACCAATAGACGTTATTATTGTTTTTAACTGAAGTGCTTTCTTTATCATCTCTTCTCACCTAACGTAGATCGATCCCGAATCTGAGCTATATTCCTGCACGCTGAGCAAAGCACGGGCGGCGTCACGCGTTAAAACCTATCCCGACAATAATATCTGTAACCGTATTGAACAAATGCGAGATTTGAAACAACGTGAGATATATGCGGTTGGAAAGTATCTAACCCAAACTAATTACGTTGATCTTTTGTAAATAAAACTGAAAAGCAATCTGCTCTACAGAGAAAAATGATGTTGCGAAAGAAATCCTGCTCTTCCAGTAAAGTTAAAAACTTAGAGCACCTGAGCATGAAAGCCGAGGTAAGAGAGTTCCTTGTAGATCTTCGCAATGAAACGAAAATGACAGGGTGGTATTGGTTCAGAGAATTTAGGGTAAAAAAATCATCCATTTCCCTTAGAACGTCTAAGCCAACGACAGCAGCTCGTGCGAGTTTTTTCAGTAGAGAACAAATTCGAACATATTTTGAACTTTTTTTAAGGTGATAATATGACACTTTTAAGCCAATCCAGATCTGGAATATGAATAAAATAGATATATCTGCCGTCTTGCCTAAAGTTGTAATTTTTTGTATTTAAGCACAGTGATCGGCATGGTAGCCATAAAAGCCAGGAAGTTATGTAATACGTAAAATTTAATGATCTCATAGGGTTTTATTTTTCGACACCATACAGGACAAATTCGAACATGTCAACTGGCATGTCCATTAAGATAAAATCATACAGTGGAAAGTTTGAACTTAACCTTGAACCGCAATTATAAATTGTTATTAGTTAAAGTATAAACTGTTATGATTAACCTTGTTGACAATTCAAAACAATACTCGAATTAGAGGTCAATGTTTGGTATAAAAAGCTGTGCAGCAGCCCATACCGGCAGACTTTGATCTCCAGTGCGAACTACCGAAAGGGAAAAGCCATTCTGATCAGGTACATTTAAAAAAGACCTATCAGTGCGAATTACCTAAAGGGAAAATCCACTCTGATCAGGCAACCTTAAAAGTGAATCAGGCAAAAGTGCTGCTTAATATAATGGCATATAAAAAGTAAACTACGTAACTAATACTTTCATCCAGATCAAGTAACCTATCCGCCCTTCAGGCAAGCTCTCTCTCTCTCTCTCTCTCTCTCTCCCTCCCTCCCTCCCTCCCTCCCTCCCTCCCTCCCTCCCTCCCTCCCTCCCAAATATTCTGGTAATACTCACAACCTTATATACTCTACCCGAAGTTAATAAACCAAGCCATTTTTGCGAACTACCGAAAGGGGAAAGCCATCATGATCAGGCACGTTTAAAAAAGACCTATCAGTACGAACTACCGAAAGGGAAAAGCCACTCTGATCAGGCAACCTTAAAAGTGAATCAGTGAAAATTAATACCGCCATAAGACAAAAGTGCTGCTTAATTTAATGACATATAACTTTTCTCTAAAATAATAATACAGAACAATTTTGCGCAGAACGAGCTGCGGAATATGAATGGAGTAGTCCTATACACTATCCCTGCTTGGAAATTTTTATATTTAAGCATTTAGTAGTGAATGCGGTCGAAATTTTATAGCGTCGGCATTAATTTTTCAAGTAAAAAATATGGAAGAGGAGAATGTACCTGTAAAATTATGATATTGTCTTTAAATGGACGAGGGGTTTGATAGAGTGCAATGTGCAATTTGGTTGTCAAGAGCTAAGAAGCTAGATCGGAAATCATAAAGGTAGAACTATTACCCACTAGCAAGTTCTCATTTTGTACTCCGAATGTTTTTTTCGACAGAAATATATCCTCTAAATGCAGATATTTTCCCCTAATAATTATTTCTTCCAGTATAAACTGCTTATATAATTATGTGGCAGGAACGTCAAACTGGTGAGAGGAGTTTGATTACGGGGAGTGA